>OY390722.1:0-297472 GCA_959613375.1 Heteropelma amictum
CACAACCCAAACACAACCCAAACACAACCCAAACACAACCCAAACACAACCCAAACACAACCCAAACACAACCCAAACACAACCCAAACACAACCCAAACACAACCCAAACACAACCCAAACACAACCCAAACACAACCCAAACACAACCCAAACACAACCCAAACACAACCCAAACACAACCCAAACACAACCCAAACACAACCCAAACACAACCCAAACACAACCCAAACACAACCCAAACACAACCCAAACACAACCCAAACACAACCCAAACACAACCCAAACACAACCCAAACACAACCCAAACACAACCCAAACACAACCCAAACACAACCCAAACACAACCCAAACACAACCCAAACACAACCCAAACACAACCCAAACACAACCCAAACACAACCCAAACACAACCCAAACACAACCCAAACACAACCCAAACACAACCCAAACACAACCCAAACACAACCCAAACACAACCCAAACACAACCCAAACCCAAACACAACCCAAACACAAACACAACCCAAACACAACCCAAACACAACCCAAACACAACCCAAACACAACCCAAACACAACCCAAACACAACCCAAACACAACCCAAACACAACCCAAACACAACCCAAACACAACCCAAACACAACCCAAACACAACCCAAACACAACCCAAACACAACCCAAACACAACCCAAACACAACCCAAACACAACCCAAACACAACCCAAACACAACCCAAACACAACCCAAACCAACCCAAACACAACCCAAACACAACCCAAACACAACCCAAACACAACCCAAACACAACCCAAACACAACCCAAACCCAAAACACAACCCAAACACAACCCAAACACAACCCAAACACAACCCAAACCCAAACACAACCCAAACACAACCCAAACACAACCCAAACACAACCCAAACACAACCCAAACACAACCCAAACACAACCCAAACACAACCCAAACACAACCCAAACACAACCCAAACACAACCCAAACACAACCCAAACACAACCCAAACACAACCCAAACACAACCCAAACACAACCCAAACCCAAACACAACCCAAACACAACCCAAAACACAACCCAAACACAACCCAAACACAACCCAAACACAACCCAAACACAACCCAAACACAACCCAAACACAACCCAAACACAACCCAAACACAACCCAAACACAACCCAAACACAACCCAAACACAACCCAAACACAACCCAAACGCAACCCAAACGCAACGCGAAAACACAGTTTTCAATGAAAATAATGATTTTTATTCGTTCTGTGTTTATTGCATAGGAAATCTCCCGCTGATAACAAATCGCATCGTTATAATCCCGAAAACTTATTATTTCAAGGAGAAAACAGTGATCCTTCTAATAAAAAGTTGATGGTGACATATAGATCGAAATTATCGAAATATCGCATGCTTTGTTGTCGTTTTATTCGTTTCGTGAATGGTCGGTGATGAGCGTAGCCGAAAAATTCATGCGAGACTGTATTCGCGCGGTTTTTCATGCTGATTTTGACAGTTTACGGCTTGTGACATCAATCGCGGTTAGCAAAGGTTATATAGTTGTATGATAATTCATTCTGTGAAAAAGAAATCTTCCATATCGAGTAAGTAAGAGTGCTATATTTCACAGTCGCATTTATATTCTATTGAGGTAAAATGAGAGATAATCCGGGAAAATAAGAATGAATAAACTGAACTAGCTTTTCTTGCACTTTGTTCGCGCAAAAATTTTTCTCCCTTCTTTCTTCCTTTCTCCCTTGCACATTAATGCTTTATAGAATTTACAATAAATTACTGTGCGATCAAGCGATCTCCCGAGAAGCGTTTTTCTTCAAAGTAGTGGCAGATGAAAAGAACGATCGACAACTCCATCAAAATTTAACCACGCATAGAGGAACCAATTCTAAACAAGTTGCTTCATGTCCGGTTTCCGGAAAAATGTTTTCACTTTCTTTCTAAAATTTACAAGAAACGGAAAGTACGATCGACAACTCCATGAAAATTTAACCACGCATAGAGGATGCAACTCCGAAGAAGTTGCTTCAAGTCCGGTTTCCGGAAAATTGTTTTCACTTTCTTTCTAAAATTTACAAGAAACGGAAAGTACGATCGACAACTCCATGAAAATTTAACCACGCATGGAGGATGCAACTCCGAAGAAGTTGCTTCAAGTCCGGTTTCCGGAAAATTGTTTTCACTTTCTTTCTAAAATTTACAAGAAACGAAAAGTACGATCGACAACTCCATGAAAATTTAACCACGCATCGAGGATGCAACTCCGAAGAAGTTGCTTCAAGTCCGGTTTCCGGAAAATTGTTTTCAGTTCCTTTCTAAAATTTACAAGAAACGGAAAGTACGATCGACAACTCCATGAAAATTTAACCACGCATAGAGGATGCAACTCCGAAGAAGTTGCTTCAAGTCCGGTTTCCGGAAAATTGTTTTCAGTTCCTTTCTAAAATTTACAAGAAACGAAAAGTACGATCGACAACTCAATGAAAATTTAACGACGCATAGAGGATGCAACTCCGAAGAAGTTGCTTCAAGTCCGGTTTCCGGAAAATTGTTTTCAGTTCTTTTCTAAAATTTACAAGAAACGGAAAGTACGATCGACAACTCCATGAAAATTTAACCACGCATCGAGGATGCAACTCCGAAGAAGTTGCTTCAAGTCCGGTTTCCCGAAAATTGTTTTCAGTTCCTTTCTAAAATTTACAAGAAACGAAAAGTACGATCGACAACTCCATGAAAATTTAACCACGCATGGAGGATGCAACTGAAGAAGTTGCTTCAAGTCCGGTTTCCGGAAAATTGTTTTCAGTTCCTTTCTAAAAATTACAAGAAACGAAAAGTACGATCGACAACTCCATGAAAATTTAACCACGCATCGAGGATGCAACTCCGAAGAAGTTGCTTCAAGTCCGGTTTCCGGAAAATTGTTTTCAGTTCCTTTCTAAAGTTTACAAGAAACGAAAAGTACGATCGACAACTCCATGAAAATTTAACCACGCATCGAGGATGCAACTCCGAAGAAGTTGCTTCAAGTCCGGTTTCCGGAAAATTGTTTTCAGTTCCTTTCTAAAGTTTACAAGAAACGAAAAGTACGATCGACAACTCCATGAAAATTTAACCACGCATAGAGGATGCAACTCCGAAGAAGTTGCTTCATGTCCGGTTTCCGGAAAATTGTTTTCACTTTCTTTCTAAAAATTACAAGAAACGAAAAGTACGATCGACAACTCCATGAAAATTTAACCACGCATAGAGGAAACAACTCTAAACAAGTTGCTCCATCTCCGGTTTTCGGATATTTTGTTCTACAGCAATGACGGGCGGGTAAGCAGTCTCGCAAGCGCAGTACTACCGCTCGACGCTGGCCCGGAGAGGCTATCTTTCCGCTCTACAGCAATGTCGGGCGGGCAAACAGTCTCGCAGGCGCAGTACTACCGCTCGACGCTGTAGTACTCGAAAGTAGTGGCAGATGAAAAGAACGATCGACGACTCCATCAAAATTTAACCACGCGTAGAGGAAGCGACTCTAAGCAAGATGCTTTATGTCCGATTTTCGGAAATTTTGTTTCAGATTTTTCAGCACAGATTCTGGTCCAGCGTTCGATCGGCGGATGAGAGGAACGATCGACAACTCCATGAAAATTTAACTACGCGCAGAGGAAGTGACTCCAAGCAAGTTGCTTTATTTCCAGTTTTCGGAAATTTTTGTTCAGTTTTTTGTATAGAATTTACAAGTAATGACTCTTCGATCACACAATCTCGCGGAAAGAGTTTTACTTTAATGTGGTGCTAGATGAAAAGAACAACCCACAACTGCATTAAAAATAAACCACGAATAGAGAGAAAAACTCCAAACAAGTTGCTTCATGGTTTGTTTTCGGAAAATTTTTTCAAAGTGTTTAAAAAAAGTTACAAGAAATGACTCTTCGATGAGACGATCTCGAGAAAAACGTTTTCCTTCAAAGTAAATTTTTTATGTAAAACATTTTTTAATGTAAAATTGCAATTGTTTATTTAACTACATATTTGTGACAAACATGGCTTATTGCAACAAGATTTTGAGTATTTTGGGCAATGCATTTTATGAGGATTGTTTATGATTTATTCATCATTATTGTTTGTACTCCATTTTTGAATCTAAAAATGTCTTTTCACCATTTGCTACTTGTGCCGAATTATAATGTGTTTTGTAGGGGTCTATACTTAATTCAAGATGGAGCGCTGCAGCGCGAAAATGCAGCCGGTCGCGCGCGTTTCTAATCCCTAGTTTTCTATAAAAATGAATAATTCATATTCCTCCTGTGTTTATTGCATAGGAAATCTCCCGCTGAACACGAATCGCATGGTTTTAATCCCGAAAACTAATTATTTCAAGGAGAAAACAGTGATTTTCGATAAAAATCGTTTTTTGCGTTTTCCGGCTTAAATAATGAGTTTACGCGGAAAATGCGCTTATTTTGGGATCAATTTTAATTGTTTAATAATTTATATTCCTCGTGTGTATATTTGATGGGAAATCGCCCGCTGATAACGAATCGCATGGTTTTTTACCCGAAAACTAATTATTTCAAGGAGAAAACAGTGATTTTCGATAAAAATGAATAATTAATATTCCTCCTGTGTTTATTGCATGGGAAATCTCCCGCTGAACACGAATCACATGGTTTCAATCCCGAAAACTAATTATTTCAAGGAGAAAACAGAGATTTTCTATAAAAATGAATAATTAATATTCCTCCTGTGTTTATTGCATAGGAAATCTCCCGCTGAACACGAATCGCATGGTTTTAATCCCGAAAACTAATTATTTCAAGGAGAAACCAAGGATTTTCGCTAAAAATCGTTTTTTTCGTTTTCCGGCTTAAATAATGAGTTTACGCGGAAAATACGCTTATTTTGGGATCAATTTTAATTGTTTAATAATTTATATTCCTCGTGTGTATATTTGATAGGAAATCTCCCGCTGATAACGAATCGCATGGCTTTTTACCTGAAAACTAATTATTTCAAGGAGAAAACAAAGATTTTCGTTAAAAATCGTTTTTTGCGTTTTCCGGCCAAAATAATGAGTTTACACGGAAAATACGCTTATTTTGGGATCAATTTTGATTTCTGAGTAATTATTATTCCTCCTGTGCTTAATGGATAGGAAATCTTCCGCTGATAACGAATCGCATGGTTTTAATCCCGAAAACTATTTATTTTAAGGAGAAAACAGTGATTTTCGATAAAAATGAATAATTCATATTCCTCCTGTGTTTATTGCATAGGAAATCTCCCGCTGAACACGAATCACATGGTTTTTTACCCGAAAACTAATTATTTTTAATTAACTAACTAATTAATACAGCAAAGAATTGCTAGCTGAAAGTGACGTCATTTTCGGTTAAATGGTATTTCGGTTCTCTGACACTCACCCTCACGCTTTCTCTCTCGGATACGTGCTACTTCGCCGGCCGCCGAAATGCTACTGCCGCACGTGCGCGCGCGGAACGAACAGCAAGTCCAAGCGGGGGGGAGAACGCGTGCCCGCGCAACGAGAGAGTGGTAGGGGCGACAGCAGAGTCTCAATACATAGCACTTGCCCCACCGCAACGTCATCCGTTTTTCGCCTGTGGATATTTCGCTGATATTAGGATCAATTTTTATTTGTGAATAATTAATATTCCTCCTGTGTTTATTGGATGGAAAATCTCCCGCTGATCACGAATCGCATGGTTTTAATCCCGAAAACTAATTATTTCAAGGAGAAAACAGTGATTTTCGATAAAAATCAATAATTCATATTCCTCCTGTGTTTATTGCATAGGAAATCTCCCGCTGAACTCGAATCGCATGGTTTTAATACCGAAAACTAATTATTTCGAGGAGAAAACAAAGATTTTTGTTAAAAATCGTTTTTTGCGTTTTCCGGCCGAAATAATGAGTTTACGCGGAAATCATGCTGATTTTGGTATCAATTCTAAATTTTGAGTAATTTATTTACCTCCCGTGTTTATGGGATAGCAAATCTCCCGCTGATCACGAATCGCATAGTTTCTTACCCGAAAACTAATTATTTCAAGGAGAAAACAGGGATTTTCGATAAAACTCGTTTTTTGCGTTTTCCGGCCGAATCATTGAGTTTTCTCGGAAAAGACTCCGATTTTGTTATGAATTTTTTTGTTAAATTTTCAATATTCCACGAGTGTTTGCGGATGGAAAAAGTTATAGATCGTATTTTTGTACGTTTGCATATATAACTGTATTATACATTGTATAAAATTATATGATCTTAGCCTATTGTGGGGGTTATATCTGTATTATGTATATAATTAATTATTCAAGGTCAAAATCTGACAAAACTTCGTTCGTTTAGGATTTCGACACTACTGCTGCCTGGCGAGTGTACAGCAAACAGATGCTAGCTGATGCTAGCCGGTAGTGCCGACATTTTCTATTTTGGTTCTCTGTGACACCCTCCCAAAAGTTGCCGTGTGTGTGAAAAAAGAAAAAGTACGTAAACGTGGATTTCAAAGCCTCTGCCGAGTGGCTGCAAGCGATAAATAAACAACAATCAATTAATTGCCTAGTGCCAATGTATTCGGAATATTTCTCCACTATCGCCGTTCGAAAAAAAGTATTCGAAAACGGAATAACCCATCAAGAAGACACGAAAAAGACCCCGTCTCATTTCGGTTGAACGATCAGCCAAAGTGTATCCGACAAACTTAAACGCGACATTATTCAATTCAAACCACAGCGATGAGCAAGCGATGGTGCACGCGAAACAATCCATCGGCGCGTCCCCAGCGTCAACCGAACACTAAATGGAGCGTCGAGGACAAGAGAAATCTTCTCGGAGCTCTCGAAAAATATGGACACAAGGATATGAAAAATATCTGCAAAACAATGACGAATAAAAGTCCAACGAGCGTTAAATTGATGATGAACAAAATGATGAAGAAAGCAAGATCGAAAACGAGTCGCGAATGCAACGCCCTCGATACCTGGCTCATCTCCGGAATGTTCATCGACAACGATTCGCCAATTTCTCAAGCATTGAAATTCATAAGCGTCCTCGAGGACCATCCGCCACCGGAAGAGAGCGACGGTTTTGATTTTTGGTAAATTTGACAAAATGAACAAAAAAAAACCATCCGCCGATTCACAACTGGAATCGCAGGGAGGGAAATTTTTTCTCGATCGATAAAAATGTTGATATTGAAAAAACGTATTCCAATCCTAAAACTGCAATTTCCTCATCTTTGAATAAAGCGTGTCAAATAATCGTCGTTGTTTGCTCAGCGCTGCGTACGACTACCTTTATCGTGCGACTCTCGGTCATCCCGGAATGGATCCGTCGCCGGAGACCACGCTGGCTCTGAGCAAAATGTTGGAGAAAATCAACAGACAAGTTTGGCCGGCGGAGGAAGCTAGCATCGTGAGCTTCTTGGCCCTGCTAGACAGAAGGATGCACACATTGAAAAAGTATCCGCCCATGAGCCAACTCGAGTCGAGAAGAATCATCGGGCCGGATTGAAAAACGAATTTAGGTCGAAACGTACGAAGGAATCGACGCCGGATCCTCATCAACGAATATAGATATACCTTTATTTTCGATACAACTCTCTCGATTTTTTTTTACCCTCTTTGTATAATTCCAGTGCGTTTCGCAATTCGGCCTACCGTCTGCCACAATTATCATCAATAACGATAATAACAAAATAAATAACAGTAATAATAATAACAATACTGACGAAAAAATTAATATTATTATTATTACCATTATTACCTACCCATGACAATGTGTACGATTGTAATCATCTAACGAAAGAAACGACAAACGCGCGTAAAGAATTAAAAAACGATTTGGACGCGCTTTCTCATATTGGCTGAATTGCCAAACGCACCCCCCCCTCCCACGCTCTGCTCTGCGACGCCGAGCGACGTTACGCTTGACAATTTTCTCCACCGTTGAACAGCACGTGCGTGTGTACACAGATATTGCACGAACGACAAAAACGAATGACACAATGATACGACGGAAAGAAAGGACTCTCCTTTTCCTCTTTGCAGAGTATCGATAAAATGATAAATCGCCGATACTACGTGGCGTCATGCCATCTATTTCGCTAAAAAAAGAAAGCTTACGGTAACGATGGTTAATGTGATAATCAGTCGAAGCTGCGGCAGAAGCAAAAGCCCACCGCCGCAGCTCCGAGGGCTCTCGTCCGTTGTGTAAAATCGTCAATGCCGGGAATGTCACGTGGAAACGCCGATAACGCGTTATAATCCACTTGGGGGGAAAAAAAACGAAAAAAAAAAAACATCGATTCCGGAGAAATTCTCATGCCCGAACGCGAATTTTTGTGCCACGAGCGCGATAGCGAACAATGAAAAATCGATCGATCCTTTATTCCCCGATCGCGAGTCATTAATTCTTCAGTATTTCCCACGCGTCGTCCTCGAGTTTCGAGTCCCACGATGTCGCCGACTTTGCGTCGTTTTTCGTCTCGAAATCAATCAGCGAAGCCTCCCTCGCGCCAACCGCGTTTTTGCTCCTTCGCGCTACAGGCTCGCTCTCCTCCCCGCGGGTCTTGATGCTTCCGCGTTTAGAACCGCCACTTCCGTTCCAGTCCCAGTCGTTTATCGACGAAGAGCCGCTCGATACGCTGCCCCTGCCGAGCGCAAATCGCGTTAAAGACGACGGGACAAACGTCGAGATTATCAGCGGTGGAAAACGTTTGTCCCTGAGGATGCTACGATCGTACTCACCTTGGAGCACCGCCGCCACCCTGCGTCACCAGTGACGATTTCTCGTTCGTGCGAGAACTTCGCGTTCCACCGTTACGACTCTGCGTCTCCGACGAGTTCTGATAGTGGCCGTCGTTGCTGGCGTCGTAGCGATTTTGACTCCCGGACGTATCGGAACCTCCGATGTCGCCCCAGCCTCTTCTGCCGAGATCACCAACCTGGAAATATCCACGTTTTCTCATCGTCGTTCGTCTTTTCGCTTCCCGTCGGACGATTTTACAAAGAATTCCACGAAATTCACGCGATAGTCCCGCCGCGAGACAATCTCGTTGTGAAAAGCAAAAATAATAGTCGGCGGATTCGCGATATACCTTGGAGGCTAAGCTATTGAATTGTGCGCCAACGTCGTCTAGGAGCGTGCCCTCTCGTACCTGACAAAATCAAGAGCGAATTGCTGGGAGACGAAACCAAACTGAACGAAACTAAATGTAACGGAAGAATGTAAAGAAAGACAGAAAAAAAACGAGTAAAAAGCAGAGAGGAAATGAGAAAGGACGTAAACGTACGCGGAAATGAGGGAAAGAAACGAGAACGAAGATCTTGTCCCACGGGCTCTCGTAAATCTGCCGTCTTACCTTTTGCGAAGCCATACCACCGATTTTCATCGCGTTCTCCGTCGCCTTGCTGGCTATCTTCGACGCCGAGGACGACAACACCGACCACCCCTGAAAATTTACATACGAAATTATCGCGATGATCGATTGTTATTATAAGCATATGTATGACATACAATAATAATCTTTATTATTATTATAACTCGATTCGCCTAAAATTTCACAATTACATCGATGCTCATTAAGAAGCTGTTTAGAGAGTGAAATACGACAAAATACATTGAGTAAGGTCTTACACTAGCCAGAGAGGAGACGGCAGTGTCGAAGAATTCCTGGGACGAGCTTTTGGGCGGGGCCTCCATTTGGTAGCCGAAGCCGCCGTACCTTCCGCCCTGATTCGGCGGCACATTCCTGAAATTAAAACGCAAAATTATCGACTATCAGCAAAGACGCGCGCGGGAAAGCGTCGAAAAACGCCCGATCCTCCTACTGACTCTGGCCTGCTGGCGTTCTCGTTCTGCTTGCGCGCAAAAAACGCTTCCGTCTGATTCCTCATATTCGGCGAATCCACGCTCCGTTGCGGATTCTTATCCGCCTGATAGGAATCCCCGTAATCACCCGTGTCGTCCGAGTACCGGGTGGGACTGGGAAAGCTCTTTACGTCGCAATTGCTCGGACTCCACGATTCTCCTCTGGCGAGAGTAGCGATCTGCAAAAAAGACGTTTTTTTCTCGAATCTTACGCTTGCGTCTGCTATTGCTTCGACGCACAAGCGTGTCCTTCTTACCTTGTCCCTGTAGAGCGCAGCTGCTTTTGTGTTATATTTCTGAGATATCGGCGCGGTGTCGTCCCAGTCGGACCGCGAGTCGAAGAATTCTCGCGCTTTTCTGTTTCCGCCGACTCTCATTTTCTCCAGCTCAAGGTCTTTCCACTTGTCCATGGATACGGAACGGACGAACGACAGATGCACTCCGAGGCCTCTGTGTTTGCCGGAGCACTCGAGGCAGATCCATATTCCGTAAGTTACGGAAACCCATTGGGGATTGTGAGCGCCGCACTCGAAGCATTTCTGCATTATGCACCAAGATGATTAATGCTCGGTGCACAAGAGTATAATATAATTGGGAGATTGAAGGGAAGTGAAAGAGACGGGTGGTGTTCTGAACGGCGGAAAGTAATATTTTCGGAGTTGATTTTCGAACCATACGCTTCGCGATGAAAATAATACACGTAGACACTACGTTGAACTTACGTTGTTGTCGTCCCGGGGCTTCAACTCTCCCAAGACTCGACGGGTTCTGGGACTCGCCATCACACCAATCACCTCCCCGAATCACGCAGATTCGTTTCTTCGCTTTTATGTATCGCGACGAATCGTCGAGCGCGCGATTAAACTCCGGGAGGAATACCGAAGGGATCGAACGAGGGAGATGACGGGGAAGAACGTACGATCGCACGATCGGCGATTATCCCTCGCGGGCGACTCCGATTTATTCCGATCAACTCCACTTTTGACTCTCTCAGCTATGTGTAGATATATACATATTGTAGTTTAGTTTCGATTCACGCCGTATTCGTTCCACGGCGCTAGAGGCTTCTTTCCGAACGCCCGCGCCCCGTCAGCCGTCAGCTGCTTACGTGGGCGTGTGTGTCTCTCACACACTTGTATCGGGTGCACGGCTGCTGTGTGTGTATAATGCTTTATTAACCATCGGTATTACAGAATGTTTTTATTTTCCGCCGTTTCTTTTCGCAATATTATTCTTTTGCAAACAAATCTGAGAAAAAACACAAATCGCGCGTAAAAGATATAATGTGTGCACAAGCGGTACAGTAGGGGGCAGACGTGTTTTCTTTTGACAAAGAGACGGATTGTTTTAAGAAACAGCCGTCAGAGGTCGCTTCTATACGGTCTCCGAGCTTTCTCCCGTCTCGCTCTTTTTCGGTCGCTCAACCTTTTCCGGTTGTACCGTAGCGTGTGTAAGGTAAAGATTTTTCAACGTGTATCGCAATTCCATACGATCCGCAATAATGTCGTATTCAGCGTATTACCGAATGATGAAACAATGTTTATCGCTTCTCGTACGACAACTGTGAAACAATATTTTTCCTCATCGAGGCGACTTTTTTCGCTCCATCAATCGCGGCTGCTCTTAACCTCAAAAACGTCTTTCGGCATTTCTCGCGATAACCGTAACTGTCACTAATCGTATTTCTCAAACTGTGTTTTAAATCACGCGTGAGACGCAGAGTGCTAATGAGCCATGTGACGATTCGTTGATTTACTGATTCCCCGCAACGATGTTGCACGCGAGTGTCTCCGCGAGAGAAAAATCCGAATTTTCACTGTCTTTCGTTCTTTCGCGCTTATCGCCGAGCCCACTCGTGATTATGTTCCAGAAAGGAGGGTAATTCTCAACCATCCGTTAACATCCATTTTTGTGTGTGTTGCAGCTACAGGATGAAGCAGATCGTTACGAATCAAACGGTGAAGATCCCGGAGGGACTCACCGTGTCGGTAAAGTCCCGTACCGTCACGGTCAAAGGACCGCGAGGGATCTTGAAGCGTTCCTTCAAGCATCTGGCCCTCGATATTCGCGTAAGTCGTTATTTTTCATCTCACACTTTTTCCAAAGTGTTTAACGAACCAAGGACCAATATTGATGATGATTTTTTGGATTCCCCTTCATTTTCATCGTATAAATGATAAATCCATCGCTGAAAAGTGCAAAGCGAGTCTCTAATACATACCATGATCGAACGTACACTCCGAAACACTAATATCACTGTTTTTATCTCTCTCTTATTGGCAGATGATAAATTCAAGGACGCTCAGAGTGGAAAAATGGTTTGGCACTAAAAAGGAACTCGCGGCGGTACGTACAGTCTGCTCGCACATAGAAAACATGTTGAAGGGCGTTACCAAGGGTTACATGTACAAAATGCGCGCGGTCTACGCTCATTTCCCCATCAATTGCGTCACCACGGAGAACAACAGCGTCATCGAGATTCGTAACTTTTTGGGAGAAAAGTACATTCGAAGGGTAAAAATGGCACCCGGTGTTACCGTCGCCAATTCCGTCAAGCAGAAGGACGAGCTGATACTCGAAGGAAACTCCCTCGAGGATGTGTCCAGATCGGGTAAAAACTATTTTCTTTTTTTTTTCATGCTCAAACCTTGCAAACACATTGATGAAGTAATTCACGTAATCGAGTTAAAGACGAGTGTAATAATTGGGGATTTCCATTTATTTCGTATTTTTCTCCCATCTCGAAACGTATTTCAATGTTTTTCCCTCGTTTTTTTCCCTCACAGCCGCCCTCATTCAGCAATCCACGACCGTCAAGAACAAGGACATAAGAAAATTCTTGGACGGCCTCTACGTTTCGGAAAAAACTACCGTTGTACAAGATGACGAATAAATCTATCGATCTGTATCATACACGTGTTTTTTGCGCTCTTTCTTTTCCTTCCCTTCTCCCTCGGAACTTTGTTCATTTTTCATTTTATTTTAACGCACAAATCGTTCAAAGTTTGTATTTTACAAAAGCTTCGACGGAAACAAACCAGAATTATGCGGTCCCATCTTTGACCTTTTTTTTTTTCAATTCTCCGCTCGAAACGGCAGTTTGGTAGAAAAAAGGAATGAAACGTGTATCGCGTCATTACGTACAGTTTTATTATTTTTTCGACTCGAGACTACGATCGTTCATTGGGCAAAAGCGACTTCCCCTGCTGCGATCGACCGACAAATGAAAAAGCAAAAATTATAATAATCCATACAGGCTGCTTATTGACAAACGATTCACGAGCGCATCGTCAGTATCGCCGTGCCGTTCGAACGCGACGTTCCCCCGCGGCCGGAAAAGAGACGATAAAAACGGCAGCAGCAAAAACTCGCGAGCTACCTGTTGATAGCCGCCTGGGCGCGAAGGTGATCGGTAGCTGGCGGCGATACGAATAAACACTTTTCAACGATAATAATTACGCTAATGACGCGATGATGTAACAACGATGTAAGAGGAAAACAAGCAATTAACGCAGGATCAATATCGCATCGATTCTTCCTCGTTCGCGTGATAGAGCGTCATCAAAACTCAGCGAGGCGCACGTACCATCGATCCCCGATGATTTTCTAACTCGCGAAAAAGAACAAAAAAAAAAGCAGCCATGGTGTGAAATTCGAATCCCGCGCGTGTAACATCGTTCGACGACCTTGTACGGTAAAAAAATAAAACAACAGAACGAGAGAAAAGAGCGAACGCGGAGGGTGATGGAGAGGGGCTCGGACGAAAAGTTTTTCCTTGCTTTCAGGCGTCGTGGCGTTTCCGGTGAGTGACCCCAGTGACCCCCCGCCGAGCGGGAACGAGAACAGAGTGCAACCGGGTCGGGTCGGGACGGGGAGGGGGAGGGGGGGGGGGGGAGAATTTCGTCGAGCCGCAAATCTAACGCGACGAATCTTCATTCGCCTCGCGCGTGTCGTTCCCAGCGAGAATGGAAGGGATTCTCATCGACGAGGAGACCGGTGAGTGTATAGACCGTCCCTCGTCCGCGGATTTGTCACAGCGGGGAATGCACAACAACGCGGAGACCGGCGAACCCGAGATGGACGTTGACATCGCGGTTCAACGTCGTCGCGTTCCTTTTCAGGTACGGTATGAGAAAAAGTGAGCTGAGCATTTGAAAGGTGGAATAGGGGAGGGGGATCCCCCTATTCCCCCTATTCCATTGATAAAAGCGTCGAAAGATAAAAAACAACGTTTCAGATACCGTCCGCTTCCCTCGAGAGGAAAAGGCGTACAAAGAGCGAGGATGAACTTCCGGCACCGACTTCCGGTACGTCCTTCGCTCAGACGAATCCGATATTTCTCCTTCTCATCGCGATCGTTTATTTCCGTTGGATCCTCGCTCTCATCACCATCCTCGAGGTTGCCTTTCACATTTGGACCCACCGAAAGAACAAACGCCTCGTTGACGCGAATGTCTACTTCCGGTCGCCGTTTCACGGTCTCACCTCGGAATTTTGCGCTCTCTGTCAGAATGAAAATTGCATGGACCGAGTCGGCAAGATGCAGGAGATAAGGATGCACAGGTTTTTGCGTCAATGCAGTTACATGAAGAGAGCGGTGACGTGAGCGGTTTACGAGATATATTAAAAAAGAAACAACAACATTGCAGGTTTCCGACAATCGTGTGATTCGATTTTTCCGCCTGAAATGTCAAAAATATACGTTTTTTTCTCGTTTTTTTCGCTAAAAAGTTCGTTAAAAAGTGTCATAATAATAATAATTACACTTTTTAATATTTTCGAAAGAAATTCATTTCGCCTATCATCGCTGTTTCATAGACACGACAAATTCGCAGCCGTCTCGATCACTCGCTCGTTCGATCGATTATTTTTTCATCGTCTTTGAAAAATGTCCGCGATACAACAATATTCATCGTCGTTCGGGTATTAGAAGTGACAAAAAAAACAAAAAAGAGCGAACATTCAACGCATCGCCAGGATTTCTTTCGTCGCTATTCGGCATATCGCGTTAAAATCCTTCGACAGATGCAATCTCCAAAAACGCGATCGGCTCCACGTGAGAGCCGAATAATTCGGGCTTTGAATACCGTGGAATATTCGTGCAACCGCCCTTCCGGTGAAATTGTTGTCGCGATAGCTCATTATCAGGTTGCGCACGTCACCGACTATCTCGGCCTCGTTCGTCGGCGATTCCTCCTGTTTCAAAGAATTATTTTCTCTATACCGCCTGACGAAAATTCAAGTACGACAAAAATACCATTTCTCGATGCCTTCGTTGTACATTTCTTTTTCAAATTCTCTCTCTCGCGTTTGCTTTTTTTTCATGCGAGAAATGCTAAAAGCGTAGTAATATCGATGCAAACTCGATACTCACCGAGGCGTGTAACTCGAGGTTGCCCGGAGGTAATTCAGAGTCAAAGTATTCTCGTATCGTCGCCTTGAGAGCTTCCGACTTTTTAGTGACGTTTTCGTCGAGTTCCGTGCAACGTTGCACCCTCTCGTGGCTGAATTTCTCGAGAGAAGCGTGAATCGTTTCCAGCTGATTGAGCGCCGCGATTTCCTGCGACCGCGCGCGATCCGCGAGCGCTTCGAGCGCCTCGTCGAGCTCCGCGTCGGTCAGGTCACCGGGAGCTCGCACACGGAATCCAAGGGTATCGTATTGCACCGTTATCGCCGATCGCTTTCGCGCGCCACCTACTGGAGATTGAAAAAACCTTTGCCATCGAATCGAACAACAGTGGAAGATCGGACCAAGTATTTTCGATTTGTTCGCGCGAAATTCAAGAAAGGAACAAGCGGAATGAAAAAAGTGCGTATTTCTGTTTTCTCGCATTTACCCGTTTGCCACTCCAAGTTTTTCAAGTGACTTTTGACGATTCCGCTGTCCCAGCCGATCGCGCTTGCAACGTCGACGACCGGAAACTCAAAAACGGTCTTTTTGGCGTCGCTCGGGCCATTCTTCGCGTCCAGAGCCAGGGCGAACGCCAGTGGCGGGGACTGCGAAATCACGACGCTCTGAGAGATTCCGCGACATTTGCGAGATAACGGCGAAGGGGGGAGGGGGAGGATGAAGGGAAATACTCGCTTACCGATTTCGCGACCGCCCGGATCGCAGCGCCACCCGCGTAACTCGACACTCTCGCTCTCGTGTAAACCGACGACAATACCGTGACGAATTTCTTCGGATGAAGCTCGAGGTAGCAGAGCAGAGTGGAGATGGTCTCCTCGGTGATATCGAGAGCCCTGACGGTCTCCCCGATCGGTATGGCGACTTCGTGTCCGGGACAACGTTGCTTGTCGTTCGCGAGACGCGGACACGAGCACGGGACGAAGATCTTGCGCAGAAGACGCCTGATCGTGTGCCTGTCGACGCTGTCGGCGAAAATGTGACGACGAAGCTCGAGCTTGTCGGCGTCGCGCTGTGAACCAGAAAAAAAACGAAAGAAAAAAGAAATAGTGTTAATTTTGGAAAAAGACCGAGTTCGGAATGCAAAGAATCGCTCTTACCGACGGAGCGAGAAAGAGGTGACAGTGAGCCGGAAGACCGTCGCGTCCGGCACGTCCGACTTCCTGCACGTAGCTCTCGAAACTCGCCGGCATGTTGTAATGTATGACCGATCTTATGTCGGATTTGTTGATGCCCATGCCGAAGGCGACGGTGGCAACGACTATTCGCGTTTTTCCGCTCATGAAAAACCGTTGAACGACCCTTCGTCGAGCGGCGGTGAGTCCGGCGTGATAAGCTTCCGCGCAGGGTGAACATTTGGCGCTCGACTTTTTCGACGGAGCTTCCACCGCTCGTTGTTGATTATCCTGCAAAACGAGAGAGAGAGAGAGAGAGAGAGAGAGGGAGCGTCTAAGAGCAAGCGACGCAAACTTCCGTCGTTATCTTCTAGTTTATTACGAGAAACACTCGCCTGCAAGGAAATCCGAAGCAGTCCGGCGATTCTGGCGCACTCGTCGCGCCTCGTGCAATAAACGATTATCGAGACGCAATCTTTGAGTCTAGGGCCGAGCAGAAGCTCGACGAGAGCTCGATCCCTCTGTTCGTCCTTCGAGACGGTCAGTATGAGATTATTCGGCATCGGGCTGTCGGATATTATACCGGAAATGCCATCGGGGATATTCAAATGGCGCACGATGCTCTCGGCCGTTGGCCTCGTAGCGGTCGCGGTGAGACCGAGGATCGTTCGCACGCCGAGTTTCTCCACGAGAACTCGACAAACCGTCAAATACGAGGGCCGGAAGTTGTGCGACCATTGGGATATGCAGTGAGCCTCGTCGATGCAGGCGAATGCGATCGGTGGTAGACGCCTCGAGAGCAACGCTCCCATACCGCTGTTGGATCCCTCGCTCGCTACCACAGCTTCCGGTGATACCAAAAGTATGTCGAGTTCACCCGCCTCGATGGAGCGTATAATACGCTCTCTCGTGCTCGGCGTTTGCCCGGTGTGCAACGCCGCGGCTGACAAAAAGTCCGGTACTCCCGTCACCTGGTCGTCCATGAGAGACACGAGGGGCGAGACGACGAGCGTCACGCATTTCGAACGTTTCGCGTAGAGATAAGCCGGCAGTTGGTAGCACAGGGATTTACCGGAACCGGTTGAAAGCGTCACGAGCGTCGATCGTCCCGACAGAATTCTCATGACGGCCTTTTCCTGTCCGGGACGGAATTTATCGTGCCCGAACGCCTTTAGTGCTTGGAAAACTCGTTCGGGCGTCTCGATCGGACTGCCGTCCGCCGGTGGCGGAAATAACGGTTCGACGAGACGATCGCGCGCGGGTGGCAAAAGTTTCGCCAGCAGCTGCTCGGGAATTTTGTGACTCTCGAGCTTGGCCTGTAAGGGAGGAAGCGGCGCGGAGCTTCCGGCAGCAGCGTTCTCCGCAGCCGAATCGTCACCCGACCATTCGTCAAAGTTCGTCGCTGCTAATCTCTCCGATTCCTCGAGGGTCAAAAACTTGGATTCCTCCTCCTCGTCCGAGTCCTCCGGCATTGGCAACAGTTCCTGACTCTTTGCCGACGGACATCGATTCGCCACGTGGCCGCTTCGTTCGCCGCACAAGGTGCAAGCTCCGCCGCTTTTCTCGGCGAAATCCGCGAGATCCAGGGCACGCTCGCTCGACGGCAGATCCATGTTCTTTCGCCTCTTCTTCCACTGATCCCTCCGGTACTTTGTCCCGCTGATGTGTTTCTTTCCTCTGACGAACACTTTTTTCTTGATATTTATTCGTACGAAATTTTCATTCATCGAACCACTGGCTACTTTCCGCTCGAGTTTCTCCCGCGCTGTTGCCGCCGATGTCGATTTTCCGATTTCGCGACCGACAGAGGCCTCCTCCTCGAGTGCCGCTAGTTTTCCGTCGACGACGCATCGCGAAAAATCTTCGACGAGGTCACCGCGTCCGCTCACGGGCATCGCGAATCGCGGAACGACGCTCGCAGCCTCCACCGCGTACAACGGCATACTCGGGTCTTCAAGGTCATCTTGTTCGATCTCGGCTCTCTCTTCGATCGCCGCCGCCGCCGTCGCCGCCACACGCTTCCTCGTGTTTCTCGTACTCCTCGCGACGCGTTTTGCCGTCACGCTCTTTTTCTCTCTCGATCCCGTTGCTCGCGTGACTCGTTTTTTCCTGTTTCGCACTTTCCCCTCGTCATTCCCCGTTTCTTCGGATTTCATTCTAGCATCCGGTTCGCTCGGGACCTCCGGCACTTCCGTCGCGGATATTCGATCGTCCAACGATGTTTCCATCCGCTCCTTCGTCGATTCGAGATCGACCGACGCAACGACCTCTAAATTCGACCTTTCATCCTCCGTCGGTGACACCCGGACGTTCCTCGCTTCATTGACATCGACGAGACACTGACGTTTCGACGGCCGCGTGACATCCCCCTCCGCCTTTCCTCGAAAACGTTTTCTCTCCCGTCTCTCGTCCTCGGAATCGCTGTTGCAGACAAAATCCTCCGAGTCCGTGGCATCGCCGACATCGTGGGAAATCGCCGCTGCACTGACAACGGAATCTGCGAGTATGGGAGGATCGCTCGTGTCCATGCAATCGACGCCAGAGTCGCTCGTCCCCGAGGAACGTTGTCGCGGCGGTTGCAAAGTCGAGACACAGCTGTCGCCAGGGTCGAGACGATTTTTGTCTCTCCCGCAACGTTCCAGCCAGCCTCGATCGATATTACGATCCGTCGTTGTTCTGACGCCTTCGATCAGTTGCCGTATCGCGTTAGTCGGGTGACACGCGACGTTCGTTTTGCCCTGTACGACCTTCAAAGTTTCGCCAAAGATCGAGGCTGTCGGATCGAAACCGTCGACGCTGGATTCCACGTTCGTCTCCGCGCTGACGCTGGAATCCGCGTCGGACTTTTCGCTCCTCGCTTTGCTCGTAGACAGTGATTTTCGCGGATTTCTCTTGGTCAGACTGGACGAAGAGAATAACTTGCGAGAGAGCTGAAAACTCGACGAACGCATCATCGTTCCGCTAGATTTTTTCTTTGTTCGTTTAGACTCCTCGTCGCCTTTGTCGCAACGAGAGAGTCGAGTCGCCTCTGACGTACCGCGACTCAAAACCGTCGATGGTTCCTCCCGTCGGTCCGACGGAGACGTCGCCGAGTCCGACTGCTTCTCCGGATCGACGTTCTCCGAGCTCGTCGCAGACTCGTGCGAGACGTCGAGGATCGGCGAGCACAACGAGGAACACGCTTCGGACGAAGCAACGTCGCTGCTCGCATTCGCCGTGACGTTACATCGTGACTCGTCAGAAAATGTGATATCGGACAGCGTTTCATCGAGCGCCCTCGTCTTTAGCTTGTAATACATCTTGTAAGATTCTTTGATCGCCTCGTCAGCCACGCGTATGTCGTCCTGCGACGAGACAAATCGATGTAATGTCAAAAAAAAGGAGTTTGCGAAATCACGTCTATCCGGCAGTGGGAAATTCGAGGAAGCTTGCAAATTCGTCTTTACGTTTTTATAAAAATTCCCGTTATTTTCGCAGTATTTATTCTGCAGCGTCGGGTGTTCAACAAGTGTTGCACTTACCTTGCTCGGTTTTCGTCCATATTTCCCTTTGAAATCGTTTTCCCAGCGCTTAACGGTCAGTTTGTTCTTTCGATACTTTTCTTTGAAAGTGGGATCGTCGATGAGATTCATGCTCGCGAAGGTTCGTTCGAAAAAGATTTCGTTGCAAGAAAATTCTTCACCGAAGCATCCAATTCATCATAACGAAAACAGAAAACACGAAAAAAGGTTATGAGAAACGCCGAGTCCCGCGTAAAAAAACCGTCTGCGCGATATGACAGTTGGCCGTGCATGCGACGCGCTCGCGCGGCTACTGGCGCTACTAAAAAAATAGCCAGCGGGAAAATTGAAGAGTCAACGTGGCGCGAGAAATTTCTCGTCCTCGCGATTGTTGGAAACGGATGGAGAGTTCGGTTGAAACACAAATATTGAGCTAGATACGTATATCTATTTATTTGTATTATTTATATTATGTACAAAGTATGTCCCTATATTCGTAAGTTTTGTTCTCTTTTCGTGGGTGCGCGATGGATAAATCTTTTATATATACACTCAGTATTAATTCTCGGATACACCAAAAATAACCGCAACAGTAATTATAAGAGAAAACGCAAATGAAAAGATCTTTTTTTTGTTTGTTTTTTGTTTGTTCTAATCATATATCATATAATTATAATTAGAGTGCAATCAATTATTTATATCTCGCCATTCAAGTAGTATACATAGTTTATTCGGTTTATCGTATCTCCTCCTTATCCGTTTAATAATTTCTCGTATTCTTACGACTCGCTCCTCTCCACCTCCTATCATTTAGTGTTTTTTTTTGTTCTTTTTATATTATCATTGATATTATCCACTATTATTATTATTATTATTATTATTATTATTTATTTATTTTATTCTTTTCTCATTTAATGTACGTTAGTAACTCACTCAATTATTCATACACCCTTTCGATTGTAGGTACACGTTTGTTTTGTATCTTTTTTTGTTTTCCATTTTCTATTTCCGTTACAAGCAGTCGGTCGACGTTGAAACAAATTTATAAAAATATGTGTGTGTGTGTGTGTGTGTGTTTATGTACGTGTGTTTTGATGCTTGTCAACGGCGGCGACATCGTTTTTTTTTTTTTCATTTTTTTTTTTCAAAAACGCTATACGATAATTATTCATTAAACAGGCGCATGCACGCGCTTATTAAACAGTCATTTATGTTTTTTTGCAGCTATTCGATACGCAAAGATTTATTTACGCGGATTTTGGAAGAGCACACGGTGAAGCGTTGCGCTGCTCTCTTCGTCTCGACTTTCTTCGAGCGTGAGTGCGAGAAATGTTTCACAGACTCGAGCAAAATAACGAGGTTCAACGGGATTTAAAATGAAAGAAAAAGAAAAAACATTGAAAATCGTCAGTCGTCGATCGATCGAGTGCGTACTTGAAGAATTTTGAAAAAAAAACGGACTCTTCGTACTCGCATAATCGCTCGCGCTTACGCGAAACGTCTTTCACATCTATTCGCCGTGTTCATTTTTTTACTCCAATCCGTTTTCCCCCGTCACTCTTCGCCCTCGTACATCCTTAAAAATTAAAGCTCGACAACGATCCGTTCTCGCGTGGAACATTATTTTCTTTTCGAGTTGACTTCAGGGTCGAATATCGATTATCAAAAAAAAAAAAAAAAACAAAAGTCGAATACACAACGTTGCGCATATTTCTCAATAATCAAAGTTTGCCGACTCGGAGAGGTCCCGACATCGCCGATTAGCGCGTATTTTTCACGTCAACCGAAGAATCTCTTTTTCCCCTTTTTTTACGGCGGTATCGCTCGGAGAAGAGTTTTTGTATCTTTTTTTTTACACCCGTTGACTCTTTACACGCGCGTTTATTACAAAATTCACAGCGTAACGTTGGTTCTCTCCTTTCCCTCCCGCCGGTGCATTCGAAAATCCAGCCTTTTTTCCGACACAACAACAGTAATAACACACGATTATCAACGTTGTTATTATTATGTATAATCATTACACAATTACGTATGTTTATTGGAAAAACAAGAAATTTCTCCATGTAGCCTGAATCGCCGAACGCATCCTCCTCTCTTCTTCGCGAGTGCGTTTCGCGAAAAAAAGCAAAAAAAATAATAAAGAAAATGAAACGTAAATACAGCAACGCTCAATCGTACGATCATCGCGAAAAGACAACGCGGTGTAGCAACGTTTTGTTTTGTTTTTTCTTTTTTTTTCCGATCTTCGAACACTCGTCGTTTCTCTTTTGGCATCTCCCGAGAGAAGAAAAACAGCGAAAAGCCGGGACAATCGTCGTCGGTTAACGATGCAAAACCGGACGAAGAAAAAAGGGGAAACCGAGAGTACAAGCGCTCGAAGATTTTTCCGTCTCTCGCTCTCGCGGATTATGTACAATATAATAACGTTGTCGCTCGCGTGTAACACTCGCGTCTTTTTCCGCGTTACACATCTTAATCCTAAGATAAAGTAGTGCCATTGTGTGTGTTTTCGTCATAACGTGTGTTTGTGTGTGTGTGTGTTGCGTGTCTTACTTTTATTTTCTCGCTCTTTTACACATTTTGCTCTCCGTCATATATATTTAATTATTCTTCGAGTTACGTTTATCTCACGAGCGAAACATCGAGCGTATCGTCTCTCTCTCTCTCTCTCTCTCTCTCTCGGCTTTCAAGCTCAACAGTTATAATCATCGGATAATTAATTTATTTGTCATCTCGTGGCTGTCGCCGATGAGGAAAGTTTTTCGGCTTTTTTTTTTCGTTTTTTTGTTTTCTTCTCATCTTTGTGTCTTTATGGGAACGCAACGGAGTCGCACTTTGACAGAGTCTCGCTGGAAATAAAGCTCGCGTAGTTCGTTGCGCCCCCGAATTATACCGATTTATGCATAATGTTTGTATTTAAATATACATTTATGTATATATATATATATATATATATATGTGTGTCTCGTGTGTCTGCGTGTGTATATATACCTCGGTATAATTCGTACAATTTTTGCCGCAAAGCACACATTAATTTATACATTCGTATAATTTCCGCGTTACATAGCCACTCGCGCAATCGCCCGTAAATTCGTCGTTCCGTCGTTTTCGGAAAAAAAAAACAAAAAAAAAAAGATCCCAAGGGGTATCGTTATTCCCGCTTCCTCATCCTTCTCGGCGCACAGTTTCTCTCGCGATAATTCGTTACCAAAGGAAAAACCAAACGGAAAAACCGATGGATCGTATCGTCAACTAATTTGCCGCATCAGCGAAAAATACAGTCAGTCTCACTTGTTAAAAATATCGGCAGTTTTTTTTCTCCTTTTTTTTTTCTTCTCCCTTTCTCACACATGCCCCGAATGAAAGACGACCCACGCAATTTGTTCCATCTCTCTTTCCATCTATAGACCTTTTCTTCCTACTCTTTCTCCCTCCCTCCCTCCCTCCCTCTCTCTCTCTCTCTCTCTCTCTCATGAGGATAATCTTGTTATTCGTGCATCTCGTTTGCAATACGCTAGGCCATTCTAAAAAATCTAATATACGCTTTGTACGATGAGTAAACGAACGAACGAGGGACTGCGCTCGAGTTTACGAGTTCCGAACGTGCAGCCGTTTAAACGTCATGACGCGACTGTCGAAGGCATTCCGTCCCGAATGCGACGACGAAAAAAGAACGAAAAAAAAAAAAAAAAGGGAGAAAACATGGAAAAAAAAAACGAATAATAAGAGAGACCGAAAGAAAGAAAAAAAGAACGAGCGCGACTGTTGAGGTAGTGCATCGGCTCCTGGGGAATAATCGCTGGGCGAGATAACGATACTTGGTGTTTTAATTCTTAAATCCTTCGCTCTACATGGTAATAATAATAATAATAATAATAATAATAATAATAATAATAATTGTAATGATGATGACAATAATAATAATAATAATAATCGTAATCATAATAATCATAAGAGTAACAATAGTAATAGCGATAATGATAATATTAGTAATAATAAATTCGTCACGGATGACATCGCGAACGCGCATTACCGTACCGTCGGCTGGAAAAAAAGAAAAAATAATAACTCGGCGCGTCTCGAGGAACGCGAGAGTTCGCGCGCGAAGATATAACGAAAAAAAAAAAGAAAAAAAAAAAATTGAAAGAAGAAAATCGAAGGAAATCATCCTCGAGGCAGGGGGGATAGCCGCGCACCCAGGAGCTTCGCAAGCGATTTTTCGCAAAAATTTATCCCGAATTTATCGCCCCTCCCCGATTATCGACGATCGTCGCGATTTTTCGTCGCTATTTATCCCGCAAGCTCGTTCCTCGTTTCCACTCGAGGCGAAGAAGCCCGCGTCCGTCCCTCGTTGAGTGGCGCGTAATTTGGCGAAAAACGAAAGAAAAAAAAAAGAAAAAAAAAAAGACCACCCGCAAAAGTGTCGGTCCGCGGCGGATCGAAGAGAGCAGCCGCGTTGTTGTAACGATAATAATGATAAAAACAATAGTTGTAATAATAATAATAATAATAATAATAATAAAGGATAGTTATGACAAACGTCGAGCGACCGCGTCAGCACCAACGTGTGTAAATCGCGACGGTACGAATTTCGAAACGGAAATGAGAATAAAGAAAATTCAATGAAAAATAATGATAACGAGAGAAGAGAAAGGACGAAGAGAGGAAAAAGAAAAAAAAAAGCGAAGAGGCAGCGTCGCCAATTCGAGAGGAGAACAGGTAAAACGCTGTACCTGAATCGACGATCCTCGACGATTCGAGAGATTCTCCTCCCGCTTCGTCTTTGCGCCTTTTTCTTCTCTTTCTTCTCTTCGTCATTTTTTTCCATCGTCGTTATCGTGTCGTTTTTTTCTTCACGTTTTTTTTTTTGCGTCTTTTCTCTTTGCTATTTTTGTCGTTTGCCCCTCATCGGTTCGGCATTCACTCGTCTATCAATTCTCTCATCACCCTCGACGATTATGCGCGCACGCATACCAGTAACAAATATATCCATATACGCGCCGCGCTCTTTTACACACTATGATGTACAATCGAATACATAATAATCGTGTAACATCTAAAGCCAAGCTCCTGCAATAATTACAATAACACTCGAGGCACTTGATTGTGTGCTCAAATACCGTTTACTCTAGTCGTTTATTTCGTATTTTTCGTTTTTTTCCCCCCCCCCCCATTATCGTTATTATTATTATATATATATATTTTTTTTTCTTATTTTTATTCTTTTTCTTCTTCGCTCGTCCGGCTTTAACGGCCTTCGCGGCGTTATCGGCCTCTGCGTAAATTCGTCAAATGGTACGCCCGTCTCTCTCGCAACGACGATATTTCGAAAGTTTGGATTATGGAATAGGATTAACGATATATAGGCTCGAGACCGGGAAGGAAGGGGGGGGGGGGGCGGGTTAAGGAGGAAGAAGAGGAGACCGGAAGCACCGTCTTTGGGTGCCGTAACTGCGTCCACGTTTGCATATGCGCGAGCAACGACCATCTTTTTTTTTTTATTCTTTCTTCCCTGCTCTCGCGCGTTTGTCTCGAACGTCGTTCAGCACCGACGATTTGTTAAAAAAAAAAAGAAAAATCATAAAATAAATAAAAATAAAGCTACGAACAGACGCACACGTGCGACACACATACAGACGCGCGCGCGCGCGCGCACGCATCACCGGGCGATATTCCGGCAAAAGTAGACTGACGGATGTGGAGAGGAACATCAACGGATCCTCCCCCCCTCCCCTGGCTAAGCTCACCCTCTTTACTCGAGAAGCATTTTTGTTTTCCCTTCGTTTCCTCTCGTTACTTTGGCCAAAAAATTACAGAGTCCATGGGTTTCTTCATTCATCTCTCGTAGAGATTTGGCACAAAGTTAAAATCCCCCCCTCCCCGTCACTCAGCGCGCCGAATGAGGAACATTCGCCGGTGTTTTCCTCCTTGCGCGCGCGCGCGTGTGTGTGTGTGTGTGTGTTTTTGCACGTGTGTATGCCCGGGGTTGAGGGCCAAGATTGGGGAAAATGGCAGGGTCAGCGGAATCGAAAGAAGGGAGGTAACGAGGGATCGAAGCATCGACGCCTTATTTCGAACGTTATTTTTTCTCCGTTTCTTCTTTACAAACTAACAAATATGTACCTCCAAAATCACAGAACCGAAGCGACAACGGTACTCTCTCTCTTTCTCTCTCTCTCTCTTTTATTCTTTATCTGCTGCGAGACGCGTAATCCCGCCGGCGAGCACGCACTCGCAAAGTCGTACAGCAAATGGCCGTTTTTCGTCATAATCGGTTTTTTTTTCTCCAAATAAATCTTTTTAGAATCCCCCACCCCCGTTGGTTCGTTAATCGCGCAAGCGAGCGAGCGAGCGCGCGCACGTACGCACGCGGCGTTACAACGACGCGACGCGACAATCGCGTCGTAGGCAAAGTCTCACTGTACAATGTAAAAAGTTTTTTCTCCGTTTTTCCGTTTTCTCTCCTCGCTCACCTCCCGGCACAGGCTCTTCTCCTCTTCGTCTCCCTCGTCCTTCGCCCGTCCGCCCGCCCGACCGCCATCAGCATCGCCGCGCCGGTTTATCTCAGTTTTATCGTTGATTTTATCCAGCGGCGTCCGATTATCCCGATTCGGCAATGCGATCCTCCATCGGTGGAGGCGGGAGAGAAATTAAACAGCCCCGCCGCCGGCCGTACTCCAATGTTATCGATTAACGTCAGCGAAACGGCCGATCAACGTTAACGCTGAAACGCAATGATTTTACGCTTATTGGCGGTTTCTCCCGTCTCGCCTTCCGTCTTTCTCTTCTCGCGAACGTTCCGACAAAACTCGTCACTCCGAGCGGATTTTTTCCGACAATTTTTTCATCTCTTCGTCACGGAGATGCTCGCACCTGCACAATCCCGACCGAACGATCATGCTTCCCGATTGTTTCTGCATCTCTCTCGAGTGTTACTCCGAGAAACAACGACCGACGCTTTTTTTTCCGACGGAATTTCGCGTTGGTCGAAAAAATAATTTTTTCCTTTTTTTTTCTCCGGAAAGTTAATTGACAAACTTGAGCGAACGTTTTCGTTCGGTCGTTGTGCCGTCGCGGAACGTTGCGTATGATTGTCGATTTTGCGAGAAACGCGAGAGAAAACGCGAGTCGACGGCGAGAGTTTGGGAGAGAGAATCATGAGAAAGAGAGATGGGGGGAGGGGTGGGGGGAGAAATATCGAACGAAGAAAAACGAAAAATCGAAAAATCGACTCGACGACGAGGTTACTCACGCGTATCGGCTCCAGTCATCTCGATTCCTGTCGTCCGTCCTGGGTTTTGTACAGGAGCTCGCGACTGTGTTGGGCTACTTGGGCATAGCTTGGCCTGGCAAGGTCCTAACGAAGAGCGAAGAAAAACAGAGAAAAACAAACAGGGGCAAACGTTAGTGGGCGAATTTTTCTTTAGAAAACTATAGTGTCGTTCGTATGTGAAACGCGACGAGGGGCAATTTGGCGCGGGATGCGAGAAACAAGCGGAAAGAAAAAAAAAACATACAAAAACGATAGAAAAAATACGGCTAAAATGGCGGAATCTTCGATAGAATGTTCGGTAGGGTTCGATTCGAAAAGAAAAGAGACGAGCGAACGAGACGCGAGTGCTTCGTTTCTTCCTCTTTCCTCTCTCTCTTCTTCGATCGTCGTCGTATCGTCATCTTTGCGAATGTGATGACGAACCTTGCGTGTATCCCCCCCCCACCCACCTTCCCTTCACCACCCCGAATCCTACCGGATGCCGACGAACGGTACAAGACGATGAGAGTGAATGGAAAAAATGGACACACCGAAATGACGAGAGAGAGAGAGAGAGAGAGAGAGGAAGAGAGAGAAAAATAGAGAGAGAGAGAGAGAGAGAGAGAGAGAGAGAGAGAGAGAGAGAGAGAGAGAGAGAGAGAGAGAGAGAGAGAGAGAGAGAGAGAGAGAGAGAGAGAGAGAGAGAGAGAGAGAGAGAGAGAGAGAGAGAGAGAGAGAGAGAGAGAGAGAGAGAGAGAGAGAGAGAGAGAGAGAGAACGACGATATGAAAAATCCGTTCCGCAGGTGTACGGCACGGGGTTCTACTTACTAACGGAAGGGCGGTCGCCGATCCGGTGCGTGACCGTGGCAAGTGCGGGGCGTTCGGGCTGTCGCAGTCGCCGCACCTCGTTACCGGTAGGATATCTTCGGCGGCGTCCGTGGCGGCCTCGTGGTCCACCACACCATTCACCGTCATCGAGTCGTCAGTCATTACAGATCTGTCAGCGTTGGATTTTAGTAATAGAGGACTGTGATCCTTGCGACGGGTTACGATACGTTCGATCGATCATATCAACGGTAACAATTTTTTTTCTTGAAAGACAAAAATCACAGTGCGAAACATTTTGCCTACTCCGAGAAACAAGAGGGCCATGCAATATTGACAACGGCGGCTAACGAACGACAGATTTAACAAGGAAAACGGTGAAAAGACGAAAAAAAAACCGACAAGTCATCGTGTCCGATCGATGATGCGCCGGATAAACGAGATTGAAACATCGTCAAACATGTTTCATGTAAATTCAAACGAATTACATATTCATTCCGACAGCCAGTCAAATTTCTCTCTCTCTCTCTCGCGCGCGCGCTTTCTCTCGCTGGGGTTGAAATAATTGAGCCTCGCAAAAGCTTGCGAACACACGCGTATAAACGAGCCAGTATATACACATCATTTATTCAACTCTGATTAACAATGAATCTTCTATAGACATTGCGGAGAAAGTAGGAGAAAAAGAAAAAGAAGAAACGATATCCATGCGTGTTTTCCTGCTATTGTTTCGTTCGTTCTTTAAGTTTTTTTTCTATTTTTTCTTGTGTATTTATCGTTGTTTTTTTTTTATATTATCACTCTACCGATGTGCCGAAAAAAGAAAAAGGGAAAGCAAAAGGAATCGATTACAACTCGCTCGTGTAACTCGTGTCTTTTAAGGCACTGGAGAAATCTGTTCGAAATGCCTCGAAGAGTAACTTGACACCGAACAACTGATACGATAACGATAGCGCTAACGATAATGGTGGTAATAATAGTAGTAGTAATATTAATAATAATAATAATAATAATAATAATAATAATAATAATAAACCCTGAATATCGCAGCAGTCCCTACGCGCGGTTCGTCCGTCGTGACAGTCGAGGACAATTGATTCGTTCGGGAACGTTTCGAGACTTCACGACACCCTCTCCCCCCAGCCCCTCTCGTTCTTCCTCGTGCTCGTCGTCTTTTCGTTTCGTCAAACGCGCGTTCGTCGCGAAAATTTTTTCGTTTTTTCGCGTAGACCGGGGGTGACCAGCGAAGATACGGTCGATGTACATGCGTATAGTATATAATATTCTATATATATATTCAATGTAAAAGTGCGTGTCTTTGTATGAATCGTGTTTATAAACTTTTCTACCCCCTCAACCCCCGCCCCTCCAGCTGCCATCGCCCGCGCTTTTGGAACACAAAAAACATCGGCGATTCTTCAGAATTCTCGCGTACGAGCGAATGGCGGAAGCGAGTGAGAGAAAAAAAAAAAAGAAAATATCGAAAGACGTGGGAGCGAGAGGGCGGGGAGGCGAGAGGGGCGGAAAAATCATCGAATGTCGCGAGACGTTCGTCGGCGGAAAAAAGACAAAAAAAGTCATGAAAACCAGAGTCGATTGCGGTTGCCGAGAGAACGAGAGTCGACTCGATTCTCTGGTATGCAATTGGAGAAGACTCTGTGAAATCGTTGTTCGTTTTTTGCACATGCGGGGATAAGCCCGTCCGAACAGGGGGTGGAAACAATACGAGACGTATGTATATTTGAATAATTAATTCTCTCTCTCTCTCTCTCTCTCTCTCTCTCTCTGTCTTTTTCTTTCTTCGCGATCGTTCGAGACGCTGCGCGCAAAGCGTTCAAGGCAGGATCAACACATTTACGCACTCCTCCTTCCGCCCGAGAAGGACGGCGGAGGGAACGAGGTTTTTCATCGCGCTTCTTCTAAACTGTCGTCGAGGCGGCTCTTCGGCCTGTATATATGTATATATATATATATGTGTGTGTGTGTGTGTGTGTGTGTGTGTATGTGTGTGTGTGTGTGTGGGTGGGTGTAGTATGTATACGCGTTCGCATAATTAATATATGTATATCCGTGCGTATCGTCGACGCGTCAAGGGCCGTGCGGGTGGACGTCGGACGCTCCGACTCGCGAGCAAACTTCATTCGCCGTACGAGAAAAATCACAGCGTCGCGAAGGAAAAACAAGCGATGATACGGCAAACGAGATTTGAAAATAATGATAATAACAACGGATGCGAAGAAACGAGGGAAAAAATACCCGGCGCTCGCTCTCGTTCGCTCGCCGACGCTTTCCCCTTTCCTTTGCTCTTTCGCGCTGCCATCACTGGAACCGTTCTACCCTCGGAATCATGAAAAGTCACGTTTTCGTCGTTGCTTCTCGCGATAAGAACGTTGCGCGGCGGAAGAAGGAACTAACGAAGAAGGTAAAGAACGGAAATGTCGTACGCACGCGGGAGAGTTTGCGCGAGAGCGGTTTCTCTCTGTGTTTGTGTGTGTGTGTGTGTAAGTGTATGTTTGTTTGTATAGAAGAATAAAGCAGAGACTCACTTATCGGGAGATGACGGGGGAGTGAGGGTGACGGTGCCGAGAGCAATGTCCGTCGAATCTGCGGCATTGGCGTCGGTGCCGCTGCTGCTGCTACTGCTGCCGCCGCCGCCGCCGCCGCCGCCGCTGTTGCTCGCCGGTTTATCCGTGCTCGTCTGATAAACGACACCGTGCGAACTCGCGTTGACGATCACGGCGGACGCCGTCGGGTGAATCGTCGCTCCCGATGGATTCTGTTCGACCCCAGCGGGAATGCCGACCGCGCCGTTCGTCCCGGGACTCGTTGATCTGCTCATGTTGCTCGCTTGCATCTGCTGCTGCTGCTTCTGCTGTTGCGTCGAGTGCACGACCGTCGTGCCGGCGTTTCCACCCCCACCACCACCACCACTACCAACAACAACAACAACAACACCACCACCACCACCGCCACCCTGTTGCTGCTGCTGCTGCTGCTGCTGCTGCTGCTGCGCGGCATCCTTGCTCCCTCGAAGTTTAGCCGTGCCCTTGACAACGTCCGAGAGCCTATTCTGCGATTGCGGACTCTCGGTGCTCGAGTTGTCAGGCCCGCTGACGCTCTGGGACTTTGTCGCATCGGCGTCTAGGCCGGGAAGCGGAGGGAATGCCGATGCCTCAAGGTCAAATTGGACTATGCTCCGATTGTATTGCGTAGTACCGGCGAGGGGCGCTGAGGGCTCTCTTATCGAGGGTACGGCGCTGCCGCCGCCGCCACCGCCGCCGCTGCTGTTTCTACCGTCCCCGCCGCTGTTGACCTTCGACGCTGCGTCCTGATCTTTGGATCGACGATGTATGCGATGGCGCGTAAACTGCTGCTGAGATTGTTGCTGTTGCTGCTGCTGCTGCTGTTGTTGTTGCTGTTGCTGCTGTTGCTGCTGTTGCTGCTGCTGCTGTTGCTGCTGTTGGTGCTGCTGCTGCTGCTGCTGCTGCTGCTGCTGCTGCTGCTGCTGCTGCTGCTGCTGTTGGTGATGATGGTGATGGTGATGATGATGGTGATGTTGCTGCTGCATCTGCTGCTGCTGCTGCTGCTGCTGCTGCTGCAAATGCTGCTGCTGCTGCTGTGCCTGTTGTTGTTGTTGTTGTTGCTGCTGCTGCTGCTGCTGTTGCACGGCCGTCGTCTCGACCGTTTGAGAATCGCTCGTGTCCTGCACCACCGATCCTCTCGAGACCGACGCAGCTTGATTCGTGACGAATTGAGGCTCGCCGGTGGGGGGAATCGCGTGCGAGGAATGGAACTTTGTGCCGCTCTGATGGGAAGAAGTTGGCTTGCCCGGATGCAAACTCGGAGTTAACGAAGGCCCAGCTGGAACCATCGAGGTCCCCCCGCCGCCGCCGCCGCCGCCGCCGCCGCTTCTCGGTGGATGACCGACCCGTCCTACCTGTATCATTCCACCACCTCCGCTGTCCATCGAACCTCCACCACCTCCTCCTCCTCTCTCGGCACCGTTCCTGTGCTTGTTTCTAAGGAATAATCCCCCTATTTAGTAGTCTCCTTGTCGAATGAACGACCAGGGTGCTGGAAAATTCAACTGGAAAATTCAACTGGAAAATTCGTCATCCCCCTACCTGTTCCTCGAGTTGAATCCTCTGTTGTGTGGCTTGAACGTGTTGTGCGGCGTTATGCCGTTCATCGCGAACACACCGGTCATGTCGAAATAGGCGGGACTCGCCGGTGCCCAGGGCATTATTCCAGCGGGGTAAAACGGTTGATGCTGTCGCGAGACGTGCGGGAAAAGAGCCGAGTTTAGATCGAAGCCAATTTGGAAATTCGACAACGAAATTTTCAATGTCGCTTTCGATGCCGTTTACGACACTGGTGTCTTTTTTTTTTGGGTTTTTGATGTTATCGAGCGCGAGAAGGTGTCATTGTATTTTCGTGTCGCCACGATCGCGGATTTTTACGTCAATTTTCGTGGGAGGTTTGTGCAAAATTTTCCACTCACGTATAAGTGAACCTGGTTGGCGTACGGCGGCATCGTCGTTTGCTGCATCGTCGTACCGTTCGTGTAGAGGAAGCGTTGCTGACCCGGTGGATAAGCGCTCGGATCGTAAACCGGCGGTGGAGGTGGCGTTCGGTAGCCATTTTTCATGCCACCGACGCCCGGAACACTCGGCAACGGTAGCCTGTTCATTGGTTTAGCTTTGATCCGCGCCATTATCGGCTTTCCCTGAGAAACAAAGAAAGAGAAACGAATTAGAGAGGGACGACGAGCGGCCGACGAGCGGCCGACGAGCGGCCGACGAGCGGCAAAGATTCGGCGATTCGGCGACGATCCTAACCTGAAATTCTCGAACTTCCTCCCGCAGAAACCTGTAGGCCTTTTGAGCGTCCTCGTCGGATTCGAAAGTCACGTACCAGGAGCTATTGTGGGCGAATTCGCAGGAAATTAACCTGGGACATCCCTCGCCGGAGAACAAATTCTGAAAAGGAGAAAACGAGAGAAGATGATGGAGAAAAGTTGCGTGGAGAAAAGTTGAAAAAAGCGTGGAGGGATTGGATTTTCGTTTTACCTTGACGTCCTCCAGCGGCGTACTGTCCGGAATTTCCCTCAATATGACTATACATCTCTTGTGATTCGGTCTGACTTTTTGACCCTCCTCGTCGACCTGGACGTTCGGCGACTCGCGCAGCACCTCCGTTATCAGTTTAATGTCCTTGGTCAATTTTTTCACTTGATTGAAGTTGGCCACCGTCCAAATCGGTACATACTGATCATTGTCCATTTGCGACAATAAATACGTGTCGTTGGCCAAATTCTCTCTGAAACGATCGCGGCGTGGTTCAAGGGCCAACTTCCGCGGGCGGTAAAATGGGATATCGTTATCGTCGTCCGTACTAACCTTGAGAAGTAATACTCGAGTTGAGAAGAGAGCATCTGCTTGAGCTGTTCCAGGGGGATGCTGGACAACGAGAGTTCCGCCATTGAAGTTTGCTGTTGCGCCTGAATCTCGTTGATGGCGCTCACGTCGACCGGTGCGTAACTGACGCCGACGATCGCGCCGCCACCCCCTCCGCTGATTATCATAGAATGCTGCTGCTGCTGCTGCGACGTCGTACCGACCTCGGGGCCTGCTCCGAGGCTCGCTTCCAGCATCATTTCGTTGCCGCCAGGGCCGCCGTTCATCGCACCGTAATCTAGACCGGAGGCGCCGCCGACGATCGTGCCTCCGACTGTTGCCACAGGTTCAGGGGTGGCTGGGTAAACCGCCCCTTGCGGGAGTTTCCCAATGTCCCCATTCATGTACGCGTACCCTGAAATTTCACAGTCGCGCGTTAGAGTCAAAGAATCGTGGCGGGTGGGAGGACGCTTCCGGAAACGTCTCGACATGCGCGCCTCCTCTCGGCGAGGAAAAATAACCAAATAATGCGACGACGCAACCGAATAATTCCGCGGATACGCAAAAATCGGTACGGTTGAGTAACTTCACGCGTCGCTTGTATTTTATTTACGTTCGTCAAAGGGAAATATATGTTTTCCGACGGTACGACGGCGACGAGCGAAGTATGGTTCGATTCGTGCGCTAGGTTCGACGGGGAACGAACAAATCGGACAGAGACGTTTGAGGATACGCTCGTGGCATCCTCGGAGAATCACGCCAGGAACAGAGAGCGGTCGCGAAGAAGTATGACGCGCGACACCGACATTGTCACTAAATTGTTACGTTTGCACGACCGTGCGAAAGAAAAGATCGACGAAACGCCATCTGCTAAACGACGAAAAAAGTCATATTAAACACGAGCGTTCAAGACCATCTGGTAAGTTCCCGATTGAGTTTCGCGAAAACAAAAATACGAGAAAATATGTTGAGGAAAATGTGGTAAGAAAACAGCGACCGAGTCGCAAATCGTCGAGAGTTGGGGGGAGGGGGGTGGGGGGAGGGCTTGGCACATGCTAAAATACGATACGGTCTCGCCGAACTCGAGCGGGGCGTATGAAAAAAAAAAAAGAAAAAAGAAAAAAACGTAATCGCTGCCGTGCGAACGGGCGTTGATCGAGAATCCTCCCTTTCACGTGATTATTCGTAACGGACGGCGAAAATCGACGGAATATTCGGCTATCGGCAAAAAAAGAGTGGGGAAGCAAAAGATTCTATCGTGGCTCCGTGATGTGCAATATGGTTCGTCGGATGCGAACACTGGCCAAATATAGAGCGGAGGATGGTCGGCCGGGCCGTTAGCAAAAAATGAACCACGCACGCAGTGCAAGGTGACAACTATTCCGGAAGTAAACTCGTGTGTATCCTGTTCCGTTACCGAGTTCACCATTCATTTTATCGACACCTCTACGAATTCCATGTGGGTTGACCTCAACGTGCTTTTCCGTCTTTTTGGACCCGCGAGATTTTTTTTTCTTTTCTTTTATATTGTTTTAATTTGTTTTTTTTTTTCGTTTTCTCGCTTCTTTTTGTTCTTTCGCTCTCTCTCTCTCTCTCTTTCTCTCTCTGTCTCTCCTCTCGTCACCGACAATGTCGTTGTTCCTCTCACGTTCACCAGGGCTTCGTTTACTGCCTCATTTTCTGCGTGTGGGGGATTGCGTATATCGCGAGATATTTATATATATGTATATATACACACATTTATATATGTATATATATAGAGACACATCGTCCATTTTACACATTCGCACTCGCAGCTCCCTCTAGCCGCACCATCCGCGACATATCATGGCCGCTCGCTCTCTCTCTCTTGCTCCTGCAGACGAGCACGCACACCAAACACCCACACAGGCGCACACGCACACACACACACCCACAAAACGGTTTTCATCTCCTCGCTCACCCGTGTTTTTCGCAAACGGCGAAATTTTCGTTAATATATCTCCACGATTATTCGTTCTCATCGAGACTCGTGCGGTTACGAACGGTCGACGCTGCCGCACAACGATGTTAATGAGGAATGAAACGAAAAAAAAAAACGAAACGAAAGAACGAAAAAAACAAGCCCACACACTCGATACTTTGACACGCGAACGCGAACAATCGTTTAAACTTGCGACGCGCTTAGCTCTCCTTCTTTTTCCATCGTGTACTATCCAATTGTCGTTTTCTTTTCCGTCAACGTGAAAATTCTTACCGAGAAGAAGAGAATCAACTCGACACGATTTCTCGAAGAAACTACAAAATGGCCGACGCAGAAAGGCACATGCCCGTAGCTCTAATGCATTACGGTGCGGCGCTGCAGGCCGGAGCGGCGGAGGAGGGGGGGAGGGGGGATTTTTATTTTTTCTCCCGACTCACGCACGCAATGGTTAAACCGGTAGGTGAATGTGTGCGTGAGAGGGGACAATCGCGCATGCACCATGCGCGCGCGACATCTAGCGGACGAAGCTGCCAAGCAATGTGCGTCACGCAAAAGAGTAGCGCGGCAATTTCGAATTATCCGAACCGGAAGTTGGCGAATGCTGCTGGCTGCAGTAGCGGGGTGATGGGGAGAGCGGTGATAGTCGTTGTGTGTTGTTGCGTGTTTCTGGGGCTGCCTGCCGTCTCACGGGCTCTCTCATCGTCGTCATCTCTCTCCGATGCTGCCAATTATCTCTGGCGGTCAATTGTGTGCATTATCCCTTCTTGGTAGCCGATATCGTGTTGCTACGATCGTATCAAATTACAATGGATGCCGAGTAACAGACTCCTATTTTTCCTCATTTTTCATCGTTTTTCCCCCCCCTTCTCTCGTAATGTAGCATAGTTCCTTTTGTCGAGTTAATCACCCATCGCGCATGTTTGCGTTTCTAATCATTTTAACCCGTCGACGCATCACGGCGATTCGTGGATGTATGTCTCGTGGAGTAGCCAACATATTGCTGCACCTGTCTCACATTCATGCAAATAACACGTTCGAGAGTAGCACGCGCACACAACGCACATGTGTGCGTGAGTGTACGCACACTTGCGGGCATTCCGCAAAATCGCCATTCAGACCTTACCTCGCATTCCCATCTGTATCATATGTCTAGAATTTTTGCTCAAGGAATATAGATCTTTGCTCGCCGCCGTTCTGATACCGGTGATACGTGACGGTATCGACAGTATGCAGCAGCGTGAATGTTACCGCAGCAGCATACTCGATCCTACACACACACACACACACAGACACACACACACACACACACACACCAGGAAAGATGAACCGTCGAGGAGAACGATCCAATCTCTATACGAACTTTTTTTATTCCGCCAATGCGTCACGAAGAAAAAGGACACACGATCGCGACTCCGCTGGAATGTAATGCATGGAATAGTCCGCGGACAGCCACCCCGCTAGCGATAAGAACGTTTTCTCTTTGTCGTATAGTAATAAACTTCGATCCAGAGACAGCGAGCTATGCCGCGCTCACAAGATTTTTAAATATCCCTCGACCCTTGAGATTCTATAAAAATATTTGTACACAAAACGTTACAATGAAAATTCATTTATTTCCCCTAAATATAATGGTTTCGAGAGGATAAAAACGAAAACGCGTGAAAATAGATCTGAGAAAACGGATATACTTTTCCCCCTTTGTTATCGCTTCTGAAACGAGATCGTGTTGGCTTTGAGAAATTTATGATCGAAGCAACATTCTTACGCGGCGTGCCCCCCCCCCCCCCCCACCCCCTCACAACACAGTCGAGCCGTAAAATCGTAGGATGATGCAACTTGGAGTTCCGGGAAAAATAGACTGTACGAACGATGTGCTATTGAATTGCCATTTATTTATCTAGAGCGACATTAATTTCTTCCTGCTGTTGTTGTTTTTTAATTCGATTTAATTAATTTATTCACGTCATTATGTTTTTATTCATTGAAAAATTAAGAAAAAAAAAAAGAAAAAAAACAATCATTATAGTGTAAATACTGTTTTGTGTGGAGAACGAATGTTCCCAGCTCGGCGGTTTTACACTAGAAACGCATTATCATTGTTGTTTTTATTATTTACGTCTGCTTGCTTTTTTCGTTTTTCGTTATTCTTGTTTAACGTTTGTTTTTTTCTCTACCGCCCGCTCCCTCTTTGAAATAAATAATACAATGTGGAATAAAAGGCACAGAGAGATCGAAGAAGAAAAGATGATGTCGGTGTGTGTGTGTATACGTGCGCATGCAGCACTCCCGAGTGTCGCGTCTCGTCAATAAAAAAGCTCGAACCAAAAGTTTGCTGTCTCTGTTTTTCGTTATTAGTGTTTTCCTGTTTTTTTTTCTTCATTTTCTTTTCTTTTCTTTTTTTCTTTTCACCGCATTGCACGAAGAACGTGAAGCGCCGCGTGAACAGAGCCACGGAAGCGGTGCCGCCGCGATAGCTCGGGCTGGTGGATCGATCGCGACTTCTCTGAAAACGTCTATGGCGTCAAGATACATATTATCTGACGACAAACGATCGATCCATTCGCGACTTTCCGTATCTGTCCTTCTCCTTTATCTCTCCCTCTCGCTCTCTCCGTTACAATCAATTATTCCAATAAACTGCTATTGACCGAGCGATTATTTCGTCGAGCGAGAAAATCGAACGAATCGTTCGACATCGGGCGATGAAAAATATTGCTATCCCGATTAAAAACGTCTCGCTCCGCGCTCCCCCCACCCTCCTCGAACAAAAATCTCTCTCTCTCTCTCTCCTCCGATCGGAATTATCGTGCCTATATATGTCGTATCATTTATATACATATATATTACCTTGCGTTAGTTTATTTACTTGCGTTTTTTTTTCTCTCGTTCGATTCTTCCCCCCTCGCCTTTCTCTCTCACTCTCTCTCTCTCTCTACTCGGCTAATTTAATTCCTGTTGTCTGTTTGATGCGTCTTGTTCGTGTTGCTTTCTTCTTCTTTTCTCTTTTGGTTGTTTCTATGTTTAAAAAAATTCCTTTCTTTTTTTTTCTGTTATTATTATTGAAATATAGATGTGTATATAATAGAGGATATCCCGCACAAAGTATCAACGAGTTGCGGCGGCCGATACGGATAATTTATGATGACAAAGTTGTTGCCGCGACCGCTGCGGCAGCGACGACGACAACAACGGCAAAGATGGAGCGTCTGTTGTTGTTCTCGCAGATTGCGACATTGATGGTTTTTCTTCGTCGATTAAAAACCATGAACCTTGAGCTGGTCAGGTTTCGCCAGACCCGACTTTGTCAACCACTGGCATATATTCTCTCGCTGGTCCCCCTGCAGCTGTAGCACCTCCCCGTACTCCGGGTGCTCGATTACAGTCCCATTGCAGGCGAACTCCTGAAATTTTTTTTTTCTCTCTCAATACGTGCTCTCTTCCGTTACGCGAAATTGCGCAATTCTAACCTCAAAACGCGAGATTTTTTTTCCGCACGACCGCGACTCGTCGCATGTGGGCCAAGGTCGACTCTAAATTTAGTACAGTTTTTCGCCACGGGCAAAAAGCTCCAAAACGAGCGTAGAGAAAATTCTTTTCACATCGCGGAGAAATTATTGAGAAACATCGTCGAATCCAGCAAGGAAAATCGAATTGTGAATTTTTCCATCGCGACAAGACGCACGCGCTTTGATTTCAGTGCGAGATATAAAAATCACCAATGACAACGAAGGGTCATGAAAAAGCGGAAAATGACGCGGGCGAAAGATGCGCACGACAAAAGTGAGGTGAAAGGGAGAGTGCAGATCGGAGGAGAGGGGGGGGGGGGGGGTCAAAATAAAAACCGTTTTATTTCTCTCACCTTTTTACATGCCCGTACGATTTTCTTCAAGTCATATTCCGCAGATAATCCTTGCACCGTTGTTAAGGTCTTGCGACCATTCCGCTGCTGGATCCTTATATGCACGAGACCGTCTTGGACATCATCATCTGAACCCTTGATTGCATCTGCAAAGGGGTCTGGAACAACACGGCAAACGGGCCAACGAAATTACCTCTCCCGTCTTTTTTGAACTTTTCTGTTCTACCCCCCCCCCCCCGCCCCCGCCCCACTCTACGCATCCCGCGCCATAACGCGGTAACCGCGAAAAAGGGAAAAGTGGAAAAAACGTTGTTCGACGTAAGCAAAATCCGCGCGCGTTCGATGAAAAAGTCGAATTTCCATCTCTTCACATGGAAAAAATGAGGGAAATGAGAGAAAAAAGGTCAGGCGGAACGGGTTTCCCACGATCGAACGAATGACGCTATGGGAAATAATACGACGCCATTTTGTCGAAAGAGACTCTCGAGTCGTCTGGGCGTGTGGGGAAAACGGCCACGGGATGATTTCTCGATGTGATCGAACGGAAAAAAAATTGATTATATTTACCGAATGTGTTAAGATTCTGGATGGACATACGACAAACAAAATATATCCCTCGGAGATATACGACTGCAAAGTTGCAAAGTTGGAAAAAAAGAGCGAAGTCACGCGCGGGATCAACTGAGATAACACACGGGCACCACTACGCAACAATACTGCTTTGCAACGAAAATTCTCGTGGACGAGAGAGGAGCGAACTTTGGTAGGCGGAAGTAAAAGTTGCGTGTGTCACGGACGGGGGTATAGCAGCAGCAGCAGCAGCAGCAGCAGCAGCGTGATGGGTGGGGTTTACGAGTTTACGGCGCTGCTCGCAAACTCATCGATACACGGCCGTTACGTGCGTTCCGAAAGCAACCGGAAGTGTGCACAGAGTCGAGAGCAGCCAATGAGCAACGAGAGTGTACGCTCGGTCGCGTTTTCTCTATAATTGTTTTTTCAAGCTCAACTTTGAATTATTCCCGTAAATATCGGCGTAAAAAAGACGTAAAAGTTCTTTTTTCATCACCTTTTAGCAGCGGGAGAGACTTCTCCCGCGTACTGCTGCAGCACGAATAAAGTCCCTAGATCCTTGTCTATAGCTACACGATGGAGAAAAAGTCCCTAGATTGACGATTTTTCAAATTCGAATTACAGCTGCGATAACTCTTCCGTCACATTGCGAAATTATAAATGAAAGTACGAAACGAACAGATAAAAGTCGGATAAACGAAAAGTATTGGACATTCAGTTGAACGTATGCAATAAATGAAAGAAAGAAAACTGAGAAAGAAATCTCGGTTTTCCTCTAGTTTTTAAAAGCATCAACGGTCCGGGACGATTATTCAAGCTTCCCCGCTTTACGAGAATTCTTCATATTTTCGCTTCATTCACGTTCAATAATTATGATATTTACGTGTACGAGTGAGCGATTCGATGGCAGCTAGTGCAATAACAGTGCGTAAATAATTCAACGAAACTTATATGTCTAGCGTGTATTTCAAAAGTTGATTATAATCAGTTCCGCCGTTGTCAAACTATATGCCTATTTCCGTCTTTTTTTTCTTCGTCACAGACTCGCATTTCGTTGCTTTTGGTTTGGCGGTGTTTTATCCATCCTTGAGCCTTTTCTCGGTCATTCACAATTGTCCGCCAGTTGCTTCGGGCCTTCCACGAATTTACGATTACCCACGCATGCTTTGCGCAACGAAATACTATTTATCACAAAATAAATTTTCTTAAATTTATCTCATATATATATAGAATATATATATATCGCTCTCGCAGAGTAGTAAAATTTGCGGAATCACGTATCCGCCTTCCGGTGTACAAATATATCGTCAATTATATTCGTTTTGTCCGTCATCCCCTCCCCCCCTCTCTCTCTGCAGCTGACCCTGATTTTTCATGAGTTTTTCAGATTTGACATATCGACTCGATACTTTTGGTCCTCGCGTTTGCAACAAAGATCGAACCAACTTGTTTTTTTTTCTTCGTTTCCCGTGAGGATAACGCAAACTCTCGTTCTAGACAATATATACCAGCGCCATTCTACGTTATTTACAAAATATATTTAATATATATGTTCATATTTATTATTATCGTTATAACGTCGGTTTATATATATATACATATGTGTGTGCGTGTGTATATATGTATATACACACACACGTAAGATGCCCTGAACATCAATCAGACCGCCGTTTGACTCGATATCTTCGTAAAGACGCGCCCCTCCTCTGCGTTCTCAATAATCCATCTTTCGTTTCGAAAATCGCGAGAAAATACTACTTGGAAAAATACATTTTGTGCAGCCGTTAAATATCAATACAATAATCATAAAAGTAATATCAGTTACGGCGCGATGATATCCATTCGATCCAAGGACCGAATGAAATGTTACATATACGTGACGTTTTAACAATGGAAACAGGAAAAAATCATTCGTCTCGCTAGGTACGCGTCGAAAACAAAGGGGGGAAAAAAGAGACGTTTCACGAAATAAATTAAGAGAGAAAAAAAAACAAAATCAACGTCCATCTCATATTTCTTCTTTTTCACCTACCGTTTACTTTGGAATGAATGCGCGATGCTAATAAATAATATTGAAAGTCTCGTGTATATTCATAAACCCGTAGATCATTCGAATCGACAAGGATCTCGAAATCATATCGTATGAACGAGTGCAATGTTTTCACGTTTTTCCTTATTGTTTTTTTTTTCTTTGTCAGACTTTTAGTAGGCTCGAGTACCGCCGCTTTGCTCCGCGTTGGCATTTATTATCGTTGTCGCGTCATCAGCGTGCACGTGCGTTAAAGTTTATTTGGTTTCTCCTCGCTCGTCGGAAAATCGTTAATAGCTATTAATCCGAAGGGTACGATCTAGATGCGGGAGAAAACGTCTTATCGCTGACGAAAGCTAACGAAAAAAAAGAAACACTGTGGTTTTATACCATGTCCGGCGAAGCTATCACGGTGCAAAATAAATGTTGGTTTTATGCCCTCGTTACGTTGCTTTTGGCACTGGAATTCCGTTCGTCGGCCGTCTCGACGTTGTGGCCTTTCGTTTGTTCCTTTTCCACCTCGTTGTCGGTCAATTCCACGGTTTCGTCAATCCGCGACTCGTTCTCCTCGCGATCTTCCCTCTCCTCGCTCCCGTCGATCTCCCTCCTCTCTTCGTCGTCGACGTCCTCGTCCTCGTCCTCTCTCTCCTCCTCCTCCTCCTCCTCCTCGTCCACCTCTTCTTCTTCTTCTTCCTCCTCCTCCTCCTCGTCTTCGTGATCTCCCTCCACCTCCTGGACAATTTCCCCACCATCGCGTCTACCTTCCTCCGGGATACCATCCTCCACTTGAAACCCAGCGAAATCATACTCGTCATCCTCGTAAATGTATCCCGAGAGCGCGCCGATGGATTCGTCATTTTCAATGTCGGAGACATTCCTCTGTATCAATATTTGATTACCATCGGCGTCATTGGCGACCATCAGTACCGTACCGTCCAAATTGTGGATCTGCAATGAATTTTCGTCAATCTGGGGCTCCTCCTCCTCGTCACCATCCTGGTGTTCCATCTCCTCCCCTTCCTCCCCTTCCTCCTCCTCCTCCTCCTCCTCATCTTCCTCCATCTCCTCCTCGTCGTCGTTGTTATTTTCTTCCGGCATTTCCTCATCCTCCACATCGTGTCCCTCTCCCTCTTCGTACTCCAATCGTGAATTTTCATCCGAGACTTCTCCATTCGCCTCCTCGGCTCGGGGTTCGTCGATGTCCCCGTGCTCGTTCTCGTCATCCTCGTCCTCGACGTCCTCGACGTCCTCGACGTCCTCGACGTCCTCGTCGTCCTCGTCGTCTTCCTCCTCCTCCTCTTCCACCTCTTCCTCATCCACCTGCTCCGATATTTTCTCATTTCCATCATCCTCCGGAGCTCGACTGTCGTCCGAGTGATACTCGTCATCGGGATTCACGACGTGAATTCTGCCGTCCTCGTCGGAATGGTCATTGTCCTCGTCGACGTTATCGCCCTCGTGTTCATCGTCAGAGGGCGCTTCGTTGTTGGAAACATCGGCGGACGGTTCCTTCCGTTCACCGGGAGTCACGGTCTCGGTAATTTTGTCGACGGCGGCAACGACGTCACCAGCCCCACGAACAATTTCGTTCTCCGCCGGCGCGTCTTCCCCACTGGCTTTCAACCGAAGCATCGGACTCAACCGGTGACTGGCAACGTCGTCGGGTTCGTCGGTCGATTCGTCGATCGACAATGGCATAACCGGACTGAGCACGGGTGGTCCGTCGTCGTCGGACAATTCGCGATTATCATCGCCGTCCCGCCTCGGCGAATCCAAGGACTTTTCTTCCTCCTTCGGCGGTTTCGACTCCTCGGTCGGTTCCTCCTTGACCACGACCACGACTCCGTCATTGGGGGCGGCTCGCGATTCACGCGATACGGAACGTTTCGCCCGGTTCGAGCTCTCCGAGAGGCCACGATTGGCCGCCTCCGGATTCTCCTCGTCCTCGGATTCGCTGCCGGTGGTGGCTCCGTCGCTGGTGCTGCCACTGCTCTCCTCGTTCTCGGAATCCTCGGAATTCGGGCTGGCCGCCCGATGATCGGAGGAGTCTGGTTCCTCCTCGGCGTCGCCGGTCAACGAAGCACCGTCGCCAATGAGACTTCCACGTTCTTCCTCGTTACCGACGTCTCCGTCGTCGCGTCGATCGACTTCCGCGGAATCGCTCATCGCGATCGAAGGCCCGCGACCCACGCCGCACACGGCGGCGTGCTCCTCCAGACCCTCCTCGCTCTGAAAACTACGCTCGCACTTTCGACACCAGACTGGAGTGCCGTTGCCGCGATTGCCTCCGACACCGACGCTCCCGCTCCCACCCCCACCCCCACCACCACCACCACCACCACCACCGATGTGTATGCTCATGTGAAGCAACAGCTTGCTCCGGGCGTTGTGATAACGACCGCAAGTTTTGCACGTAAAGTTATTGCCCTCGCGCGACAGAACGGACTCGTGATCGGTGCGCAGGTGCTGCGCCAATTGTTCATAATCGTCACAGAGCTTGAGGCAAACGCCGCAAGTGACGGCGGCCTCCGCGCGATGAAAGCGTATCAAATGCTGCCAGAGGTGTTTCTTGGCGGGCCACTGTTTGCCGCAAACCTCGCAGACGCACACGGTATTCGTCGACTCGTCGTAGACCTTTCGAGAATCTTTCCTCGCGTCTTTACCGACGGTCGGTTTCTTCCCCGGTGGAAGTCGCAGCTGTGACAGCGGCATGAGGTTAGGTATGGGCTTCTGTTCGGAGAGACGCATGTTAATGTCCTCGAACAGATTGAAATCCGGTATGTTGAGATTGGTCGCGTCGAGGTCGAGATCGGGCGGTTCCTTCTTTATCCTGCCGTTGCTCTTGAGGCGCGCCTCCAGTATCGACGTAGCGGACGACAAGGCAGCGTCGTTCGGAGGCCCACCGCCGGCGCGCCTCGTGCACGTGTTTATGTGATTCCAAAATACGCTCTCCGTGCTGAATTGCCTCGAGCAATTCTTGCACTCAAAGTTGTCGCGTTCGCGCATCATCATTCGCACGGAACGTCCCCCGGTGGCGCCCTCTAGTTTGATCCTCTTGAACATCCTCTCGGAATCGGTATTGTGAACGTTCCTGTAATGATCGGCGAGGGTCTCGCGATTGAGGAATATCTCGGGACAGATGTCGCAGTCGTGAGTGTCGCGGGCTTCGTTCCTACCGCGTTTCGCCTCGTGGCCGAGTCGATCTTCGTTCGCCTCACCACCGCGACGCGCATTTTTACCACCCCGTCTTCGTCTCCTCTCGCTCATCTCGTTGTCGATGTACTCCTCATCCTCCTCCTCCTCCTCCTCCTCCGCCTCCTCGTCCTCGTCGTCCTCGCGTCTCGACTCTCGCATTCGCTGATCCTCGTCCTCGTAATCGTAATCCTCGGGCTCGTCCTTGACGACGACATCGGAATTGTCGAGATGACGATTCTCAAAGCCGGCGAGCTGATCCTTCGGTACATTGTGCACGTGCTCGTAATGATGCCGTATGTCGGCGTCGCTCGTGAAAACCGCCAGACACTGTTTGCACGTGCGGAAAACCTTGCCGTGGCACTTTTTCGTGTGATCGAAGGCTTTCCACTTGGAGGCGTAACGTTTGCCGCAAACCTGACAGGTGTTTGGTCGCAAAAGCACACCGGGATGCTCGTCCTCGACGTGTTTCTTGAGATCCTTCGGATCCTTCATCGGTATGAGACACACGCCGCAGGAGACGCCGATCTCGTTTCGATGAAGCGACAACACGTGCATCTTGAGTTTGAGCTTGTTGTCGACGGTGTCGCCGCAAAAGTCACAAACGTTCGGTGATCCGTGATACTTGTGATCGCGACGATGCGACTCGAGATCCTCCTTCGTGCGAAAGAGCTTGCCGCAATTGCCGTGCTCGCACGTGAGGTCGGGATGCCGTATGTGATTCAGACGATTGTGCGTCATGATGCCGAGCTTGGACGTGACCGTCTCGTTGCACAAGTGACACGTGTACTCGCTGTGATGATTCTCGATGTGTTTTTGCAGGCTCGCGCGATCCTTGAATATCCTCTCGCAGGCTCGACAGCGCGTCAGCAGGGCACCGGGATCCTTTCGATAATTTTGGCAGCCCTTCATATGGCGACGCAGGAGATAACGCTTGTGGAAGCTCTTGCGGCATTTGTCGCAGTGATGCGCTCCGCCGGTAACTCCCCCCTCCTCGTCCTCCTCCGTTCCAACGTTCGCAGCGCCGCCGCTCGGGCGTTTCTCGTAACTCGCCGCCTGACTCGCTAACTCGAGGCTCTCGGGCTCGTAACGATGTATCTTGGCGATGTGCGCCATCAGATGTTCCCTCGAGGCGCTCGTCTTCATGCAATAACGGCAAGTTACGTCCTCGTGACCCTTGTGAACGCGATTAACGTGCTTCCAGAGGTGCGACGTTCGTCCGTAACACTTGTTGCACAAATCGCACGGGAACAGAGCGTGAACGGCGCGCCGATGATCGCGCAGCGTTTGCCAGCTCTCGAAGGTGAGATCCGCGCACATCTCGCACGAGGGCTCCGGATTGGCGTCGTAAATTCGCGTCGTCGTCGCCGTCGTCGTCGTCGTCGTTGTCGTCATTTCCTCCGGGCGCGTCTCGCCCCCGATTCTACCGTCCTTCGTCGACGGATCGGCGAGTATCTCCGAGCCGTGAATCTTTCGATGCCTCGACATCTTGGATTTGTTCGAGTAAGGCCTGCCGCAGATGTCGCAACTGAAATCGCCGTTCGTCAAGGGCCAATGATTCGTTTTAACGTGAGAACTGAGCCTGGCTACGTCGGGGAAGACTTTGAGACACACGCCGCATATCAACGGCACCGTGTCCGAGTGCACGCCCATCACGTGCTTCCAATAATCGACGCGACTTCCCCATAATTTGCCGCAAACCTCGCACGTGTTCGGCGAGGCCCCCTGGATCAAATGATGCTGGGCGTGCTCGTTCTTCAGACCTCTGGTAGCGAAAATCTTCCCACAGTCGTCTCTCTCGCACTGATTCGATGAAAAACACGAGCATTTTTAGTTTTTTTTTCCTCCAAATTTCGCAACGCCCGCGATTTAGTGGAATCTTTTATCATCCGTGAATGATGTACTCACTCTCATGGACGGATCGTCGGCGTGATTGCTGCTCACGTGGAGCCAACGCTCCCACTTGCTCGGATGCGAACTGCCGCACAACTCGCAAACGAAAAACAGATGATACTGAGCTTTCGTCGTCGTCGTCCCGTTGGCCCCCGCTGTCGGAGGCCCACCGTTGCTCTGCGTCGTCAGATCGGCGCAAGGCATCACGGGCTCCGTCTGCGGGATGGTTCGGAATTCAACGAGCGAAGTGATAATCACGTATTTTCATCGAACGAGAACGAAATACGCCTTTGAGTATACGAGTAAAGAGCCAAACGCATGAACAAACGAGCAAAGAGACGAATGATTTTTTTTTTTTTTTTTTTTTTGAAGATTCGATTCTCATTTCAATAAAAGATTTAATAAAAGACGTAAAAATAAAATGAGTGAATGCACGAGTAAAAATTGGAAAAAAAAAGTCATTACGAGAAGGATAAGAACCTTGTGAGCGTTTCGTTGATGGCGAATGAGATGATCCTCGTTGGGGAATGACTTGTAGCATATGTAACAGTCGACTCTGTCGCTGTCGTCCCCGGCGTCAAAGTCCATGGGATGACGATCGGACGCGGTGGTGGTGGTGTTGTTTGCGCCGGTGGAGGCGGCAACGAGGATGTCAGTACCGTTGAAAGTCTCGTTGTGATAATTGGCGTTGAGCTGAACGAAACTCGCCGGGTCGTAGCCGGGATCGACATTGTGTATGGAGACGTGGGTCATTAATTTTTTTCGGGAATCGTGCTGCCTGCCGCAGATCGTACAGCTGTAACGACGCTGCTCGGAGACGAGGAGTTTCGAGCCACCGTGATACATGTTGACGTGATTCAGGAGCTGCGCGTTGTCCGAGCATATCTTGAGGCAGACGCCACAGGCGAAGGCGGCGAATTCTTTGTGAGTCGCGCGTATGTGAAGCCAGAGGGAGGCACGGTCGTTGAAGTCGCGAGTGCAAATCTCGCAGACGAAGACCGTTTCGATCTCGATCATGTTGCCGCGCGAGCTCTCGGCCTCCTCCGAGGAGTCGGTCGCCTCTCTACCCACCGTCGTCAAGGTCATCATCGTGTCCCCGCTCATGCCCGTTTTTCGCAATTTCTTGCGCCATCTTTGGGCCAACGTCGCGACTCTCTTCGTTCTCTTGGCGTCGCTCTCCAGGATCGGACCGGGGTCGACACCGTGGGCCGAAACTATGTGACGGCTCAGCGACGTCTTCAGGACGAAATCCTTGGAGCACAGCACGCAAGCGTACGGCCTCTCGGTGTGATTCGCGCTCTCGTGCTCCTTCAGACGGTCGATAGAGGCAAAGTTCTCCGGGCACATCTCGCAGTACCATCTCTTGCGCGGGTCACCCTCGTCCTTCTCTGTCGAGGGACGGTCGGTAAAAAAGGATCGTTCGTCGTCACTGTCTCTTATCGATTTTCAAAGATTTTTCCCGTTTTTCCTGTCGCGGAACTCGTGAAATGGAAGGAGTAACAAAAAAATCCACTCACCCATCCTCGCCACCTTCACGGGCTTGTTGCTCAGTACGTTTCTATCCTCGTAGTTTCTCTTGGTTTTGCTCGGATTCGCCAGGGCCTGTTTGAGGATCGTCAGGTGCGGATTTTTCGATAATTTTGCCTCCGCGTGCCTGTAATCGTTGCCATCGTCGTCGTCGTCCTCCTCCTCGTCCAGGTCGTCGTCGTCGTCGTTCTCGTCCAGGTCGTCTTCGTCGTCCAGGTCGTCGTCGGTATCCGTGCTCGACGTCTCGCACGTTTCCACCCGACTCTTGCTCTTCCCCGACACCTTTTTATCAGGCTTTTGCTTCGTACGATCCGCCGCGCACACTCTCCCGTGCTTGTTGAGATCCGTCACGTTTGTGTACATCTTCGGACAAGTTTTGCACTTGTACCGATTGTCCGGCTGTACATAAGTTATCGGCAGTTCCGGCGGTGGTGGGAGTCCGGTGTGTCGTGATTTTATGTGCTCCTCGAGATTCGTTCGAGTCGAGTATATTCGCGAGCAGTACGCGCACGTCACCGCTGGATGACCTCTGAAACGGAATTTCAATGTCAAGGAAAAAGAAGAAACAAAAACATCCCCGCGCCTTCAGCCAAGAGATAACGTCAAAGTGATAACGCGAATGTTCATTCTTTTTAACGATCAATTTCCCCGAAGCGTCGAGTTTTCTTCCCAAAATTGTTCAAAAAAATTCCAAAAATTCGCTTCTATACTTTTTGACCGGGATCATTTGATCTCCGATCTATCTTTGAGTTATCGGTATTTACTTTCGAGGCATCCCGTATAAGCGTGCCCGTGCGAGCGCGGCTTTGTTCGTATTTATCTCGTTTATCTGCTGTTTCCGTTAAACACCGAGACGCGGCGCTCCGATCGCATCGACGATATTACCGGCGGATTCTTTTTCTTTTTTTTTCATTTTTTTTCTTTCATTTTTCACGCACCTGTGAGTCGTCGAGACATGCCCCCATCGATGTTTGGCCGTCGAGTAGGATTTGTTGCACAAATCGCACTGATAAGGCCTCTTGTACGAGGTGTGATCGTCGGTGATGACTTTGGCGCCGATAACGTTACCAGCCCCGGCGTGAATCCTCGCGTGCAGCGACAAATGGCCTTTGGAACTGAAGGCCTTGTTGCACAACGAACAAACGTAAACCTCGTGCTGCTCCGACGTATGCTGAAACGCCTCGTTCATCCTCGAGTTGACAACGAGACTCTTTTTCCCACAATTCTCCTCCGACTCCTCCGTCACCATGGACGTCATCTCTAAAAAATCACTCGGATTCATGTCCATCTCGAAATCGTCCGATCTGCGATCTTCCGCGTCGTCGAAACGTTTGACGATTCCTGCTGGAAAAGAAAAGAAGAAAACCATGCGGCGAATGTACGAAAAACTTTGGGTGAACGACGAACGCGTGATTTTTTCGACATTCCGTGAGAAATTCAAAAATTCAGTGATCGAGAGTAAATCTTCAATACCGTCTTCCGCGCAACTCGCGTCACCGCGAATTTCCTCGATTCCGTGATCGGCTTCGCCGTCCGAATTCAATCGGGGCGGTGTCCCGAGCGCTGCGTTCGGATTTACTATAGGCGCTTCCGGTATGAGAATCGGCATTTTTTCCTTCTCCTTCAGCAGCTCCGAGCGCAATTCCGAACAGTTGGCCGCTTCGCTCTTCACCGCGTCTTTGCCGACCTGGGGAACAGCGTGAGGGTGAAAAAAAAAATGTATTTCGCAATTGGATCGAAGTTTTCGTTGTTTGCCTCGCAAATTCGTTTCGTCGAGGAATTTCACTCACGATGTTGCCGGCGTGCGGCAAGCATCTCTCCAAGAGCGCGACGGCGTTGACGCAGGCCGTTCTGAAGTCGTAAAAATTTTCCAAATTGTACATGCATCGGTAACACAAGCACTTTGGAAGGCGATCGTCCTCGGCAATCTGCAACGAGAAGTAAATTAGAAACAAGACGAAAAAGGGAGGCGTAAATGTCGAAAAGAGCAGAGAACGACCAATCGCTGATGTTTAGAACGAAATTCGTCGAGGAGAAACAAAGAATGCGGTTTCCCCAAATACGACGGAGTCGGTCGCGTTCGAAGGACGACGAAATCGCCCGTTTACCTCCCCGCCCGTCGCCCCACTCCCCCTCTCCGTGGAGTCTCGAAACGGACGATAAAAGCATCGATGATCTCAAGGTCGTTGCTGCGCGAGATACGCGGGAGTCGCGGGGAGAGAAAGCACCGAGTCTCCGAAGCGAACGAGCGAAGACTCTCGTACCGGTCGTCGTTGTCGAGGACACGCGAGTGGGAATTACGTCGAGAAACCGTTCGACCGAAATTTCGACGATTGCTCGCGTAACGCAGCTCGAGGGGGCCTCGGTATGAGCAAAATGGAGAAAAAAAAAACAAATACAACCGGCGTCGCGATAATGATCGAGGGAGAAGTTGTCCAGCTGCACGGTGGACGATACGTCGAGTGTTTGACGTCGGGAGGGGCAGTGCCGTCGTTCAAAAGTTACCGGACAAGCATATTGCGTCATGAATAGCGAAGAAATCTGCCGTGTATGGTATCAAAAATGAAAATTCATAATCAGGACTGAAACCGCCGTTCGATTCTCGAGCTTTTTTCTCACAAAAAAAAATCCATTTTTTCTCGCGGACGGCTCTGGGCATTTGCATGATTTTCATCCGAGCACGGACGATGTCGTTTCGTTCGACTTTTTCTGGAAAATTGATCTGCGAGTTGACGAAACCCTCGACGCGGAAATCGTGTGTACATTTTTGCAATTTGAAAAATCGATTCCATTTTTCAATTTTATCGAAAGTGCCGATGGTGGAGGGCTGTTGGGAATATCGAGGAACGCGTGCAAACGTCGTAGGGATTCTTCAGAACAAGTCATACCGCATGAAAGCGTTTTCACCACTGTGTCATAAATGCCCGAGAACTTTTGGACGGCGGTGTATACCTCTCCGTCTACCTGCGTTCCGTGCACAACACGACGACGGCGCCGACGACGACGACGACGACGATGGAACATCGCCGCAAATCGAGAGGAAGGAGAGCGGACGAGAGGGGAATGGGGGAGGGGGTCGAGAGGCGATCGAGGGTTCCGTAGCCGATCAACCGTTGCTTCGGCGAGCTTCTCTCACACTCACTGTCTCTCTCTCTCTCTCTCTCTCTCTCTCTATCCCCGACTCCCGGTCGAGAGAACAACGATTGCGATAACTCGAACCCGAGAGCACGAGCGGGCGAGAGAGAGAGAGAGAGAGAGAGAGAGCGGGCGCGGAGGGGGTTCGAGGGGAAAACCTCCGCCCGAGTCAATGACGACGACGAGGCAGTCGGCGGATGATTGTCGCGCGTATCTGCGCGTCAATGTCGCGTTACGCACGACGAAGGCGAATAAAATGGAAATGCAACAACGGCGTCTTCATGGTTAGAGTGACGATAATGACGATAATCGAGAGCACGACGAAAAGAACACGATGATATAATCTTGCGAATTATTCGACGATCGAACGTCGCTGCTTCATGAATGAGCGTATATAACGGTAATTGTAGTGAGAAAAAAAAGTAAAAAAAGAAAGACGAAAGTAAATAAATAGTACACACGCGTTTTCTACTAACTTTAAAGGGTAAGCAGGTCTGTATCTTATCGACGAGCTGACGATTCTTTCCCTCGTTGCCGAAAATATCCATCTTGACGGCGTCGTAAGAGGCGCACAGCCTGCACAGCTCGTTGTAACGTTCCTTGGAAGGCTCCATCCTCGCGTCCGACGTTGCCACTTTGGCAGCTCACACCCCGTTCTCTGCTAGATGAATTTCCCCCGAAGCCCGAATCTCTTCGTCGCGGATACGCTCTTCCTCGGTCGGATATTCCTCGCGACGATGATTTTCGCGTTCTCCCCCCGCCCCTCCCGACGAACTCTCGCAACGACTATTTTCTCGTCGCGCACCGGACACAGAATGAGATCCGTTCGCTGGGCGCCCCTCGCAAAGACTGACCTCTTCCCCGTGGCGGTACGACTCCTCACCACGACCGAGCCCCCAACGAGATGGAGAGCAGCGGAGTAAAAGAGAGACGGAGAGAGAGAGAGAGAGAGTGCTCACCGCCTCCTATCTGCGCTTCGGCTGTCCCCCGTTTCTCGCCGCCAACCTCGAGGTTGAACTCTCGTCGAGTTTTCTTTCTTCTTTTTTTTTCTTCCTCTCTTCTCTTTTCTTTGTTTCTTTTTTTCCCTTCTTTTCTTTCGCCTCTTTCCGTCTCGCCCGCACTCGCCGACTCGCGTATTTTTTCAGTCACGGCCTCCTCTGTCCGAGCAACGAAACTGTCGACACCGACGACGTCGGCATCATTCCCTCCAATCTCCGCCTCACGATGACCGTTGGTCGTCACATCGTCACGTCCCTTTGCCTCTCGCTTTCTTTCTCTTTCTTTCTCTCTCTCTCTCTCTCTCTCTCTCTCTGTCTCTCCCTTGTCCCCGACGATCGTATAGCTTTTGTACGATCACCGGAGAGCGAGAGTGTCAACTCGGCTCTCACGAGGATATACAACCGTGTAATACACAGACACCAGCGCAACCACGAGAGCACCGACAATGCACTACACGTCCGAGGCGAATTACCATTCGCTGACTTTCGTCCGCTGCTCGTGCGTTCGCAGGAAGAAGAATTGGAAACGAAACACGATCACGAGACTCGTAAACGCGAACGAGCGTTTTCTCTCCAAGACCTGCGTTTTTTGAGCTTTTCAATTTGTAGAGAAACAAGTCTTCGAGATCGGCGTAATCAAAGGCATTCTTGCTCGATACGCGTGTGTTTTGGAAGCATCGACGAGAGCGTGCGCGCCGCCATACTGTTTTACCCACACGGACACTTGTTTTCGCACATGCGCTCCGAGTGCCCCAGTGGCAAAACGCGGAACTGACCGGTGGCGGTCGCGTCTGCGCCGCCTGGTGGGGGAATCCGTGGATTTCTAGTACCGAGATTCGACGCACGGAGCGCGCGCGACAAACGATCAAAAGTTTTCCGCGGATTACGAAACAAACCGTCGTTGGATTTTCGATAAAATACCAGTGTGTTTCGTAATCAGCGGAAAAAAATACATCGATATAGATCATTGAATTCAATTTAAAAAATCCAACATTTTTTCACAAATTGAGTCGATTCACTAAAATGCTTGGAATTCTCCTTCCTTATGAGGCAGACACTCCAACTTGTGCTTACTCTCTCTTGTCAATTGTCGAGGCTTCAAAATGCCGTTTGGCTCATCGAGCTGTGTGACTTATACCCGCCGCTCTGTATACCTTTTGGACGCGGGCCATGTTCGAGATTTTCTATTTACCTAGATTCAGATCCTACAAGAGTGCCGCTTTGGGAAAAATTCATCGAAACATGCTCAAGGATTGAATTTAGTCCATAGACTTGTTTTTTTCTTTGTTTGTTTGTTTTTTTTTTACAATTTTTCGTTTTATTTCATGTACATATTATTATTAAATTAATTGCTATATCGATTACCGTGAACCGTAAAAATCTTTCGAGCCGCGCGCAACTGATCACTCGATACCACAATAATCCATTCGCGTGAGTGTAAACAATTCCGCTCTCTATTCCCGTAATCTCCTCACCTCGGACGAATATTGCCAAAGAAATTCCTTTGAAAATCATTTACAGACACGGTCGCGCGTTAATTTTTCGCTCGCTCCACATACAACCGGAAATACAGAGAGAAAGATCGAGAGTCGACGTTCGATTCGCGCGCGCCTGCTGCGTTGCGTTTGAGACGCGTGTTTATAAAATGAAAAGCGCTCCAACTGTTTTGTCCGATGCTCTCACGGATAAACGCCGTGCGGTACTTTCTTCACTTTCTGCAACTCTTTGATCTCTTCGCTATTACGTTGAGGTCGGTTCGGAACAAAAAAAAGGAAAAAAAAAGGAAAAAATATATATATAAAGACCTCGCCGTTAAAGCGGATATTACAAAACGAGGATTCGAGCGGAGGAGAATGAAAAAAGTTGCATCCTCGATGTACTTTTCAAATGGCAGCATTTAGGAGAACATTATCTCGAAGTCGTCAATGTCGGAGAGCGAAAAATCGTCCGGTGAGTTTGGATCGTAATCGACGCTGTCGTTTGCCGAATCATCGCCGTCATCGTCGTCCCGATCACCGCCCCCGTTGCCGCCACCGTTCTCATCGTCGTCATCGTCCTCGTCGTCGTCGTCGTCGTCGTCATCGTCGTCGTCGTCGTCGTCGTCGTCGTCGTCGTCCTCATCCTCGTCATCGTTGTCGTCCGCCTCGTTACCAGCGTTATTTCCGGCGTTTTCTCCACCAGCCGCATCCGCGTTATCTCCTTCTGTCGATCATGAGATGAATAGCATGAAATTTCGTTTTTTTTTGTTGAATTTTTATTCACGAAGAGGGAGGGGGACGAAAATGTACACGGGTCGTTTGTGATTTTGCGAAAATTCGTCGTTTCGCGTAACTCTCACCATCAGCGTTATTGTCGTCGGATGCTGAACCATCATCATCGCTCGCGTCTAAATCCTCCTCATCGTCCTCCTCCTCCGCCTCGTCCTCGTCGTCCCGACGACGACCGACGTCGTAAAGCCTGACGCATGACTCCTGGCCGCTGTCGAACTCACCCTGATTCTCGACGATGGCTATCTGCGTGTCAAACTTGTTGCAGGCGAGTCCGTATATTCCTCTCTTGACGTCGTACGTGGCTGAATGAAAAAGAAAAAAAAAAAACAAAAAAACAAAGACGGAACAAAGCGAATTAATATACGGAAGCGACGGAGGAAGAGGTTTTGCAACATGTACGCTCGATGCTCACCGATGCTGCTGTAATCGAGCGCGTCGAGAGTCTTGAAAGACGTGACGTAACGAGACTCGTCTTTGCCCTCCTGATCCAACGATACTGCGTAAATAATGTGATTCACCGGTGAGAATATCACGTCCATTTGATCGAGGGTCGGTACGGTTTTGAGAAGATGAAACGTCCGGAGATCCCAGACTTCGGTATTCGAGACAACCTCGGTGCCGTTCGGATGGAAGACACCGTTGAGCGTTTGATTGAGTTTGTCAAATTTGTGTATCTCCTTGCCGGAATTAACGTCCCACAGTATACCGTCGCTGAGAACTAGTTCGTCGTTCATGCTGAAGGTGGCGCGATTTTTCGTGTACTGATTCGATATCGACGGGGTTAGCGTGGTTATGAGTTTTCCAGTGGAGATATCGTATATCGTGGCGCTCTCGACCTGCGTACCGATGATCCTGTCCTGAAGCTTGCCAAACTCGACGTAATCCTCGTTCTCGAACGGGAGCTTCATGTCGAAAAACGTACCGATGCTCCACAGGGCGGACATCGGGCTTATCCACGCGGTCGAGGTGAGCAACAAATTGCCACGTTTGTTGCACTCCATGTGATAGAGATAAGACTCGTGACACTGATAGGTCGCCTCCTCGGTGCCCGTGTGAGCGTTGAACATTTTAACGTCACCGGCGTACGTGCCGAGTATGAGATACTGCTGGCAGGGCGAAAACGTGCAGCAGGTGAACGTACCCTCGACGTCGGTCGTACGAAACGACTTTACCGGGCAAAATCTGCTGTATATGTGCCTGCGATCGAGCCTCCTGCCGTCCATTCCGAGGGCTCTCCTGGTTACTCGAACGGTCACGTTCGTTGCCGAGGAATTTTTCATACGCGGATCCGGGCACTTGTGCGGCTCGAGAAGATTGAACTGCGGACACGTGACCATTGGATTTTTGCACAGCGCGTGCTGATTCGTGAGATACTCGGTGATGATCGAATCGAGGGTTATCGAGGCGACCTTCGTCGTGGCGACACCACCGCCTACGCCGCTTCCGCTTCCACCTCCCCCTCCCCCGCCGCCGCCGCCGCCGCCGCCGCCACTTCCGCCGCCGCCACCGCCGCTACCACCCATGTTTCCGCCGATACCACCGCCGCTGACGACTCCGATGCCACCGCCGCTGACGCCCCCTCCGCTGCCCCCGGGATCTCGCGATATCTGCTTCTGCAACGATCGACACGCCGGTGTCGCCACCTGCGCTTGCTGCTGCTGTTGCTGCTGCTGCTGCTGCTGCTGCTGCTGCTGCTGCTGACAGGCGAGATTACTCCCGGCATTCCCGATCGTTTGACCTCTGTCCCCCGTTTGACCCCCGTGTTTCCTCTGGTTGATCTGCAGCTTTATCGGTTGTCCCGGTTGACTCGACGTGCCTCCGAGGCTCGTATTTATGCAATCGTTCAGTTTTATCCTACCGGGGGTTTGCGGGGCGATCGGTGACGAGCCCGAGCAACCGACCGTCTGGCCGATGAATCTCGAGGCGTTGCTCGACGTCGGCGTAACGCAGTTTCTCACGACCGAGACAGCGTCCCCCCGCTGGCAGCATCTGCCCGTGTTGTAGAGACTGACGGCGGGCGCGCCCGGCGAGTAAACCGGAAGTCGCGTCGTTCCCGCTGGACTTCTGTAAGTGAACGGCTGATAGGCCGTTACGGGTTTCATGATGGCGTGCGAATCGAGGTTTGCCTCCTTCTGCAGCGTCGTCGCCGTCTCCGTCATGCCTCTCGAGACGAGATGCTGATGTATCAGCTGATTGAGCTGCTGCTCGTTGTACTGTATCCTCGTTTGAGCGACGACGTTCGCACGGTGAAGACTCACCAGCGATATCTCGTACTCGGCCCCGGTGGGCTTGGCTTTGCCGGAAACGCGCTCCATGAGCTCCAGGGCGTACTTCTGAAACATCACGAGCTCCTGACGCTTCTCCTGGAGTATCGGGTCCTTCATCAGCGATTGTATCTGACCGTCGGTAAACATCGGTAGTTTGCTGATTATCTGTCGAACTTTTTCGCTTCGCGCGAGGCCCGCCAGAGCGCGACAAGCCAGCGCTCTTATGCTGTCCGCGTCGGTTATCGGTGTTTTCACCATCATCAGCTGCAGCAGGACCATTATACCGTTGTTGGAACGTACGCTCTCCCAGACCTTCTGTATGAGCTCCTCGCTGTTGTGGACGCTCGTGCGTTTCTTCGCCGAGCCACTGACGGAAAATCTCGCGACGCTGCCGCCGATCCGATTCACCGGAGCGCAGACGCAGTTAATGACGGCCCTGAGGGCGGCGCGCTGAACGTCAGCGTCGGCGATTATTTCGCACTCGGCCGACGCGAGCAGCAGATTTATCGCCATCGTCATTGACATGTCCGGCATGTCGACTCTGTCGCACAGAACGAGCATGACCTTGGGCACGACCGAGCATATGGCTATAACATCGAGGCAGGACCTCACCGTTTCGGCGATCGACGTCGTGTGCACCCGACCGCTGTAATTCCATTCCCGGGCGAACGCTATTATCTGCAGCAGCAGCGTTATACCACCGAGACGATGCAATTCCTCGACGGGAGGCCACACACCGCGCACCGACATCAACTCCTGGAGCACCTCGACCCTCTGCTGTACCTCCTCGCTGCTGAGCTTGCAAGCTTTGTACGGTGGCAGAGACGGCTGCCACGTGTCGCGCTCGCTCCTCGCCATCTCCATTCGCCTCAACTGCTCCGCTTTCAGATAAAGATGCGCCTCCATGTAACGCTTGAGGGCGACGGCGACGTGCCGGACGATTTGCCTCGAGGCGCACTCCTCGTCGTCGTTCAACGCCGGATCCTCTTCTATGTTCAATATCGGCAGCGTCGATATCACGTTGAACAGCTTGCGCAGACCGTCCTGGGCGTCGAACTCCTCGAGGATCACCCTGAAGGGAAACGAAAAACCGAAGAACATGGTGGCGTGACAACGCCCGGAATCGTGGCTTCTCTCCAGTAGCCAGAGGGCGTAAGTCACGAGATCGCTTATCGCGTGTTTCGGCAGCAGGCACACCCGCTCCATCGCGTCCTCGCAGTACGCGAGATAATAGAGGCAGATGGAGACGCCCGTCGCGGCGACGCTCGGACGCGGCACATCGAGAAGCTTCTGCAGGCCGCCGACGTTGAGGAACTCGATGGAAAACTTTTTGTGACACAGCAGGGACGCGAGATACTTGAGTGCCTCGAACGCCAAACGGCTGTCCTTCGTTTCGCGCACGTTTATGTATTTCAGTATGAGCTCGAGGGCGTTACGTTCGAAGACGTGGCCGAGGAATTCCTGATACTCGCCCATCGGCGTCAAATAACGCAGTATCAGTATCTGTCTGGTCGCCAGTGTCGGGGGATGTATCTGCACGTTGCCGATTACGTATGTCTCGAGCTCGGCCCACGAGGAGTTTGAATTACCCTCGAGGAGGCTCGAACACGGCGGAGGAGGGGGTACTGCGCCGCTCTGTTGCTGCGAGATCGGCGTTCTCGTCGTCGCGCCGGAATGATTCGTCGTCGCCGTCGTCGTCGTCGTCATCGTCGTTGTCGTCGTTGTCGTCGTCGTCGTCGGTTCGGCTGATCTCGATGGACTCGAAGCGCGTCCGTTCGTCGCTACTTTCGATCCCGGTGGCGGTGGTGAGAACCGCGAATTCCCGGAATTGCACGCTGCCCTCGGTATCGCGCGCGGTGGTGACATCATCTCCGGGTACGAGCTCTCGGAGGGGTTCTTGAAAAGCGGCGTTGTCGTTTCCGGTGACGATGATACCGCCGGTGGCAGAGACAACGGTAACGGCGTTGCCTCCGTGCTTTTCATTTTCTTCACCGGTGGCCTCTCCTCCGGACTCGTCGGAGCTTCGTCGTCCGAGCACGTTACTCCTCCCGCGCTCGGACTCTTCGCGACACCATTTTCCCGCCACTTTTTCTCACGTATTTTCCGCTTTCCCGGGATTGCTCCTTTGTGTTCTGATTCTCCTCCACCCCCACCGCCGCCACCGCCGCCGCCGCCGCCACCAGCGAGGCTCCCGCGATCTCGTCCGAAAAGCGCGAACGGTCGTATGTTTGCCGCGACAGCCGCCTGCCTCTCCTCCTGCGCTTTGCTCTGAAGCTTGTGCAATCTCTGAAGCATCAACGGCACCATCCTGCCGTTCTGCTCTCGAAATCCCGTCGCAATGTCCTGCACCTCCATCGCCGCTGCCAGCAGACCCGTCGCGTAACTCTGCAGCGGCTCCACACTTTTCTCCGCCCATAAAAACAGTCTGTGAATCAGCCCGTCCATGTCGGGCTGAAAGACCGCTGATGTTTCCAGACCCGGCAGTATATCCAGCATCAGACGACAAGCCGCTATGTTCAATTTTCTCACGTCTCTGCCGTTGACGCCGGCTCTCGTCCAGAATGTGTCTCTGAGATAATCGTTTATGAGCTGCGAAAGGAAATTTGTCTTCTTGAAACGGAACTCGCTTGAATATTTGCATCGTTATTTTTGTAATATTTATAAAAATCCCTCATGGATTACGTTAGTTTTTTTTCAGAGTTTCTCAAAGCTACCGGGACGACGAACTTTTTGAGCAATAAATGTAAAATCAAAGGTACGACGGATCGGCGCCTTGACGTCTTGTTTTCGACCGTTTTACCTTGGTCATGAAATTGTCTTTTCTGAACAAGACTTTGAGTATGTGCCCAAAGTTGCATTCTGGATCGGTTCTGGAAGGATGCCTCTCGTCAAAGGGATCCGGATCCATCTTGAGGTAGTTCTCAGTTTCCAACTCAATTATTTCCGCGAGTCTCTGAAGCGTGGGTATCGGATCGTAGGTAGGAGCGACGTGATCCTCCTCCCACTGTCGCAGTATCTGTACGACGTCCGTCACTTCGGCCAATGATTCCGCGGTTGCCATTGTGAAATATCTGAAAAGGAGAACATTTTTGCATGGAATCTCGACGTCAAAGTGACTGTAGATCCAAGTTCGAAAATACGATGAAACCTAACCTAAAAATGCGATTCTATCGACGCGAGCTATCTATGTACAAGGACGGCGGCAGCGGTTATACGTATAATTTCGCGCGTGCCTCTGATGATTCGTGATTTGGAGGTTATGTCGAGAGTGAATATCTCGCGGAAGTCCGCTAGCAGCAGCAGGGAAAACAACGTTACGTTTCGTCGCGGTCGGAACGCGCGCGTGTACATCTAACAAGTCGGAGGGAGAATGCGAATGGTGTGTGTGTGTTTTTTTTCGTTTCTTTTTAAGGTTATACGGACCATCCAGTGTGAACCGGGCAATGCGACGCTCTCGTTTGGCGCACGAATAGGAAACAATAAAAGATGGAACTAAGCCCCAATGTACCCCCGCGTATATGAGCGTGTGTCTTGCGTAAAAAAAAAGATCACTTTATTCTGACAGCTTTTCACCCGACGATGGGATGTCGTTCTCTTATTATATAGCCCCCCGAACTCGTGTTATCGAATCGAAACGTTCTGTTTCCTCTCGTCGTTTCACGGACGCAATGATCCTTCCGTTTCTTTCCGCACACACCGCGTATCGCGTTTTGTACGGTGTACTTGTTGTAGACAAAGAAAAAACATTCGTTTATCACGGGAGAGCGAAAGAGAGAAGAGACCGTGTGTCTTTCGGTGTAATATATATACATATAAATATATACACGCTTGGTGAACCGCTCAGTCGCGTACTATACCGAAAACTGCGCGCCGCTGTGCGGTAAGAAACGCATGGCGCCGGTAGATGAATAAATGTATTCATTGCGCGTGCGCGTCGATCGTGCCATTGCGATCACGACGAAAACGGTACAATTGGTACGCGTACGTTGCAATTATGACATTATAATTTCGATAATTAGAAATGAAGGTCCAAGAAATTCGTCATTTTCTTCGTTTCTAATTGCACGCTCGAAACAAATGAACAAATTACATACTTAATTGTACACCGTTGTACGAAAGCGAAATTTCTTTACAACCAGGATACTCAGTCAGTGTAATATTCTTTATTATAACTTTTACAATATCAGTAGCAAATACACGTTGATCCATCGAGACTCTTTGGATCGTCGATAAAACAGTCTCGATCTCGCGTCTCGCCAATCGGTCTCGTGGAAAAAACAAAAAGTAGAATGACAGAAATGTTGAAGAACAAAGTGCTCCCGTTTGACTTTGAGTGGAATGCTCAGGACGAATATACAATATACTCTATTACCTATATACAATTCTTAGCTACGGAAAACACCAATGGAAGATCCCCCGCCATTGATTTGCACGATGCTTCGTTATATTCCCCAAAACTTTTCTCTCTCCCAAAGCGGCGAGGAACTCTGCATACATGTCTCATCCGCCGTTCCAAATCGTTAAATTTCATACGAGAGACATCTTTGTCAAAGTTTGCCAAAAATTCTTAGGAGCCACCTCTATGATTCTTTTTTTCTCTTCCATCGATGCAACTTCAATTCAAACGTTCCTTAAATGCTGTTTGCTTCATTTTTTCACATTTCATAAATATTTTGAGCGGATATGAGATATAGAGTGAAAATTTGCGTTGCCGCAGTTACGATTAATTAATCAATTAATTATTATCGACGGTAGGAGCAATTTACTTGTCCGAGTTGAACAGCGCGCGTAGTTTCTTTGGCGGCTTTCTTCGCGCTATGTTAAAACACTTGAAATAAACCATCTGCGTATTCGGCCGAGAGAGGTCATTTTTTTTTTCTCATTTTTCCATAACGAGGCGAGGTGTCTCGGTGATTTTTACGATGGTTGACGAATCGTTGCTGGAACGGGCTCCGCTCTCGACCGAAGGATCTTTTACGCCATTCTGATGCTCTGAATCATTTGGAAGATTACTGAAAAGAGTCAAAATTTTCGTTGTGCATTTTTGGTCGATCTGCGCTTCTCCTTTTTTATTTTTTTTATTTTTGTGTTTCGACTTACACGAGCCGCAGACGACGAAGATGAAAAGACCCAGCAGCCACGGACCGACCGGAGAAGATTCCTCTTGTGCCTTCTGCGAATTGAAAAAGAATATTTGGTCGCGATAAAGAATTTGAGGTTATGAGACCAACGGCAACAATAATATTAATAACAATACGATATTATTATTATTTGAAAAAATATATAATAAAACCGAAAGTAGGTTTTTAGAAAATTCAAACACGATTTTCGATAAAAATCGCTGCATTCGACGAAACGCAGCGAGTGTCGAGCATTTAACAGATGTTGCAAAACAACACGAGAACGGTTGATTTTTTCTCGAGAATATTCTGGAGAAATTCATGTCGCTGATGAACATTTAATAATTACTCAGATGGGAAAATAAAAGGATAGTGTACGATACGATGCAGTGCGTAAATTAGCGGTAACTGACAGCCAGCTGTTGAACATCGCGACAGAATCGGCGTGAGATCGCAATGCCAGAGAGCGAGCTGCGCGAAGCAAAAAAAGTAACTCACCGAGGATTTTGGAACGTTCCCCCGCAGGGTTATGTTCTTGGTAGCCTTCTCGTTGGCGATACGCATTCTCTGTTTAGGCGCCATGGTCGACGGATATTAGTTTTTCGTAAATTTCTCCCGTTTGTTCACTCGCTTTTCCAACTGTTTTTTTGGACAAGCCAACGACGATTGAATCACGAATGCGTCGATCCAGACCAATCCAGACGATGAGGAACCGCGGATACAACTTACGTGTAAAGCATTCGACAGACTTTTGAGGACTGTCGATTTGTCCAGTCGACGTGATAATAGTTGTATGCATGCGCGTCGGAGGATGCGCGATTAAAGTGACACGTGAACATGGCAGGTCCATATACTCGACGGCTTTCAGCCAACACGTTTGAACCGCAAAAGTCAAATCAGTGTCTCTCGCGTTACGCGACAGCGATTGGTTGGTGCAAAAATGTTCACAACAAGGGCAATTTTTCATTTTCTTTGAATGTCGAGGCAATAAAGGATGGATAATGAGAATACAGTAATTTCATCGTTTTATTTCTGAAATAAATCTCTTTTCGGCTCCTTACGGAACGAATTCACAATGCCATGCTTCAGCGCTCAACTGACTGTCGATGCGCCGGAAGTGGCGCGCATTTGCGCATTGATGTGGCAAATATGGAATCGACGAAAACACGGAAACAAGGCGAAAGAAATTACTTTGGAGAATTTGACGCGAATTAGTCACTCATTGCAATGTCGAAACTCGATAATGTAAAGTGAGCGTTTGTATGCATGTTTTTCTAATAATGTAATTTTTTAGGTTATATACACCTACTATTGTTTTCAAAAAATTGAAGAGTAAGGAAAACAATAAAAATCATAAGAACAATTGAAGGAACGTCGCTGTTGATATTACCGCTGTTATTATTATAATAATTTTGATGCCTTTTTAATTACTTTATGTGATTATTATTATACGAACGCGACGATACATACACGTCCTATATATATATATATATATATGTATATGTACCGTATACAAAACTTGGTCGATTGGCGCTTCTGTCGCGCCGCTAGCCTCTAGCGACGTAAGAGCCATCTGACGTGGCAATAAACAAAAATTTTTCCTCGAGTGTACATCAGCCGCTACGAAAAATTCTGCAATCGTGTCAATCACACTCGGGAGATATATATAAAAATCACAATTTTTTTCTAATTTTCATGGTATCTTTTAGAAACTCATGGGGCTTTATCCCCGCCGGATTCCCATGAAATTGTCGCCCACGAGACGCGCGTAACCTTCATTGATAAACATACGTGGGATTCGCCTCCGCGCTATAATTTTGACTCGCTGTACAACCGCAAGATTATTATGCCTCGTACGCGTCAAATATTTTGCCTCTCGACCGTGTTACTCCTCTCGCTGGTTCACGCGAATGAACACGATCACATCGTGAGTTTACGTTATTTATCTCTCTGCTCTCGCGTCTCGCGCAAGGGGCGATCGCTTTTGTTTCTTCTCACCTTCACACTTTTTCGTCCATATTTCCCCGAGAGCTCGCACGAAAGATTAGCATTCTCCCACAATCGAGCGTTGTTTCGCCACTGGCGATAATCCTGGGCGGTGCGATAACATTTTTTTCCTCGTCAGTACAAGAATAACGACGAGGTTGTACTATGGATGAACACCGTCGGTCCTTACCACAACAGGCAGGAGACGTATTCGTACTTTTCTCTGCCGTTTTGTCCCGGCCCGAAACCCATGGTCGGACATTATCACGAAACCCTGTCGGAGGCGCTTCAAGGAATAGAACTCAAATTCAGCGGAATCGCCATCGAGTTCAAGAGTGAGCGGAGCGCAGTGAGAAATCTACGAAAACTCTACCCTCCGTCGTCTTATTTTCTGTTTTTTTTGCAGGCGATGTAGCAAAAATGGAGTATTGCTCCAAAACGATCAACGAAAAGGACACGAAAGCTTTTATTTACGCCGTCAAAAATCATTACTCGTATCAAATGTACATAGACGATTTGCCGATTTTGGGTGAGTCGCCCGTGTGTTTAGTCAAACGAGAACGACATTTCAAATTACGCAAAAATAACTTGAAGCGATAATCGTGAATTCTCCTCATATCCGTCATTTTCATTGAATAACTGTTTTCGATCAAGGAAAATATCGTCGATCCCAAAATTCGTGTTACGGAGGATTTTGTTTTTCGCCAATTTTGCAGGACTGGTGGGTGACATTGAAGAAAATAACGACGCGGGAGAAACGTACTTTATTTGGACGCACAAAAAGTTTGACATTGGTTACAACGGAAATCGCATAATCGACGTTAATTTAACGACCGAGGACAAGGTGAAACTGGTGCCCGATATGGAATTGTCGTTCACGTACGAAGTCAATTGGTGGAAGAGTAACGTCAAGTTCGAGGACAGATTCGACAAGTATCTCGATCATAAATTCTTCCAACACAGAGCAAGTATTTTTATCGATTATTCTTATCGTTCTACGATAATCGTCGATTATACGTTTACCAGAATTTGTCTCCTCTCATTCACCGGAAAGACGCGTCCGAATCTTGTAAAACGTTTTTTCCTTTTCTTGTTTATCGACAGATTCACTGGTTCAGTATATTCAACAGTTTCATGATGGTGATATTTCTCGTTGGATTGGTCTCGATGATCCTCATGAGGACGCTGAGAAAGGATTACGCGCGTTACAGTCGCGACGAGGAGATGGACGACATGGAGAAAGATTTGGGCGACGAGTACGGCTGGAAGCAGGTTCACGGTGACGTTTTTCGCCCGGCGAGTTATCCGGTACTTTTCTCAGCGCTGATCGGTGCTGGACATCAGGTTCGTCAAGAGCGGAGAAAAGAAAATTGTTCGAAAATTCGCGATACTTTTGATCGCACGCCGGTCGATTCGACGGCAATTTCCGTGCGGAAGTTTTACGTGAAGCAAAACGAAAGTTTTACGTGATTAACGAATGAGAAAAAAAAAACATTGAATCTACGCGATTCCGTTGAGTACTTGAAAATACTCGTTTTTTTTTCTCCTCCGAAATTGGAGAAGAAGAATGAAACGAAGATTTTTATTGCGAAAAAGTAACAGTGACGGTGTCGAGCAATTTTCGTGGAGCGATGAAAAAAAAAAAAAGGTTGCAAAATAATCTCACGATGTCGCGGGTCTCGCAAAAGGTAACGGTCGTCGTCTTCAGCGTTGTGACGTTCGCGATTCTCGGCGAGCTCTACACGGAGCGCGGCTCGATGCTCTCGACGACGATATTCATGTACGCGACGACGTCCCCGATAAACGGATACGCCGGTGGCGGCCTCTACGCTCGCATGGGTGGACGATTGTGGATAAAGCAAATGCTGCTCGGTGCGTTTATGCTGCCGATGATGATCTGCGGCACGGCCTTTTTCATCAATTTCATCGCGATGTATTATCACGCCAGTCGGGCGATTCCTTTCGGTTCGATGGTGAGCAGCATCGCGCCGTTCTTCCCACGTTCTCAGTGAGAATCGCCGCTCGCGACAAAGTCCGAGGCGCGAATTCAACGAAACTCGATTCGACGCAATATTCTCTGGTTTTCGATGACGTTCGAGTTGTTTTGGACAAAATCTTTATCTTTCCTTTTTGTTTCAAGGTCGCCGTGACATGCATCTGTATTTTTGTAATATTGCCGTTGACCCTCGTCGGTACGATACTGGGTAGAAATCTCGCTGGTACGCCCGACGCCCCCTGCCGGGTGAACGCGGTACCACGGCCGATCCCCGAGAAAAAGTGGTTCATGGAACCTCTCGTGATCATAATGCTCGGTGGAATTCTTCCGTTCGGCTCGATATTCATCGAAATGTAACGATTTTTAATCTCTCATTCCGATATTCACGAAAATCTTCAACGTTTCTCATCCATTTCGTGTTCTTTCTGTCTCTCTCTCAGGTATTTCATTTTCACGTCATTCTGGGCGTACAAGATTTACTACGTTTACGGTTTTATGCTCCTCGTCTTCATCATACTGATGATCGTGACGGTCTGCGTTACGATCGTGTGCACGTACTTCCTGTTAAACGCCGAGGATTACAGATGGTAATTGTCTCGGTTTTACCGTACCGACGGAGCACGATTTTCTCGCTACAATCGTTGATGAATTTCGTCATCTTTTCTTCTCCTCTTTTCCACAGGCAATGGACGAGCTTTTTGGCCGCGGCTTCGACCGCCGGATACGTATACGTCTATTCCTTTTACTACTTTTTCTTCAAGACCAAGTGAGTTTTGCGACGATTCGTTTTCGCGTTATTTCTCTTTAACCGACATTCGGTAATGTAGATGAAAAAAATGTCGTCGATTTTCGAGTGAATTTTTATTACTTTTTCAGGATGTACGGCCTCTTCCAGACTGCGTTCTACTTCGGTTACATGGCGCTGTTCAGTTTAGCGTTGGGAATAATGTGCGGCACCGTCGGTTACATCGGCACGAACGCCTTCGTTCGTAAGATCTATTCCACCGTGAAAATCGACTAAACAATTTTTTCGTCGCGATATGGGATGCGAGATAAGAAGCGGAAAATCGTCAATCATGTCTATCCACGACGATCTCGAAGAAAGAATCATGGGTGAAATCGTCGATGGGCTCACTCGCGATTTCTCCCTTCTTTGCCGACGGTGATTTTGTCACCGTTTCTTTTTCCGCTCTCGATCGAATTTCGATCGCACATCGGAGCACCGAAAGAGAGCCAGTTTTAATCCCAAATTTTTTCTTCTCGAAATCACTGTGTGTATAAAATCCGCATACCCTCGGAATTACATTCCGGCGTATGAGTTTCGTCGCGTGTTTGCTTGCGACACGAGTAACGTATCGTTTATAAATTTACGATGTTTTCTTTGGTTTTTTTTTAAATCGCGAATGAAGCCGCGCCGTTTGCTTTCTCTCCGTCTTTTGTTTTTTCGTTTGTTTGTTTGTTTTTTTTTTTTTTATACAAGAAACGAGTATTCGATCGCGGAAGCCGGAAACGGACTTGAGACGGGGGAAAAAAGAGCATTTCTTTGCCTCGCGACGAACGCGAACGAAAGATCGGACGATGCTAAAGTCTCACTGCGAAAATTGTACGTGAAGCACCCGGCGTAATAAACGAGATGGAAATGTACAAAATTCATTTTGTTCACGGTTCTCTTTCCGCTCGATTTCGTTGTTCGTTTCAACGTCCGGCGACGTTTTTCATGGTATTTGCAAAACGAAAGATACGGAGGCAAAAAAAACGAGGGAAAAATCGACGTCATCGTCGTTTTGAGAATCCCGGGGGTTTGAATTTTGAAACGAAGGGTTCCTCGTTGTAGAACGACCTAAATTTTCCTTTGTTATAAAATTAGTGATAATTTAATGATAATGATAATGATAATAATAGTCGGAGACAGCCGGAGCTGTGGATTTAGATTTGTACAAAGAATTTTCACCGTAAATCGACGTTCCGTCAATTTATTTTTTCTCTGATTCGTCGATCGAGTTTCGCTCGTCGATTTTGCTTCGTTTTTCCGTCGAATCGAAGATTCCCGGAGAGTTTTGGATTCTCGTTTCCTCCGGGTAAGATATTTTCCCCAGGTGGAAAAAAAAGCTGGACGAGCGTAATCGGCGATGCAAATTGAAAATCCAAAGACGCGCGTCGAATGGGAATCTTCCAATTTCTGTATCGCTGTTTTCCGCAAAAGGTGCAATCGCTCGAACGATTGAATCAACAGCTGTAGCGTTATTTCGCGACGAGAATATAACATTTTTACCGATAATGTAGAGTTCTCTCAATTTTCTTTCGAATTCCCTGTCATTTCGCTCGCTTTTTTTTTATCTTTCCATTTTTTCATAATAAAGAGAGGCCGATAATCGATAATCGAGTGTGAATTTGAGACGAAATCGGTGATTTCGAAGCACGAAGAGTGCTCGAACGATTCAACCTTTTTTTTCTCTATATTTATCATATTTTGCAAAATTAAGAAGCATAGATAATCGAAAATCGAGATTCGACTGGAGATAAAACGTGATACAAGACCGAGAATCTTCCCCCCAGTTTGTCACGTTTCGCACTGACTCTGTGACGTGTAAAAAAAAAAGATAATCAAATCTTTCGAGCCTAGTCGCTCCGACGATTGAATTTTCTTTTTTCCTTTTTTTTTCTCTCGAGTTCCCTCGTGTTTCGCTGTCTATCGCGGTATTTTTCAAATTTGGCCATAAGAAAAGGAAAGAAAAAACGGAAAATCCGCATTGAGATCCAGACCCAGGCTTTGCATCGTCTTTGACGTTTTTATTCTCAAATCCTCGAGTCTGAACTGGCAAAAAACGGCAGGGAGAAAGTTGCAGCGCCCACGTGATCGCTCGCACATTTCTCGCACCTTTACCGATACGAAACGGAGATTGATCAGCGGATCAGAGGGCGCGCGATATACGAACGCGATGTACGTAATTCTTCTGATAAGAAGAGAGCGTACAAAAGGATGACGACGCGTCGTTACTCAGTGAATCGCGGGTTGTATTCGCGTCCGAAACGGACATCGAACGATTTCGATTACCATCGGTGGGACGACGACGACGAATTGCCAATTGACTCTCGTTTATCCCTCGATATCTCAGACACACACTTTGTATGTGACATTTTTTTTTTTCATCGTCCGAGTTATACCATCATTTTTCGAGCAAAATGGAAGATGACGGCGAACAATCGTACCGGGTAAGTAAAAATTTCGATCAACGTTTTCGCCGCAAATCTCCTTCATTGGCTCGAATCATCCCCACCACCTTTCGCGAGGATCGTTGTTTCTGTCGTCATTGATGGAAATTGCGATAATTCTTACGAGAAAATCAACAGACTCGGAAAATATTATTCTCGTACGAAAAAGCAGCGACGCGCTTTGTTTTGCGAAATTTCGCGAAATTATCTCGGTGATGATGGTTTTCATTGCGGCAAAATACGAGTTTGACGAGATCTCGGAATAATACGCACGGGGATTGTATCGTGTCTAGCTTTAACCTTGAAATCGTAGTTGTAGATCATCGTCCTGCGGGAAACAAGCCTTCGAGCGACGATGTTTGTAAATAAACGATATAGTATACGCGGCTCGCGCGATCTAGAATGGAAAGAGAGATAAAGGACGCGAAGGAGAATTTTACGACACGCGGAATTTTGGTACTCGCGTTCAGTTTTGCTCGGGCAACGCGAATCGACGAATGCCGGTCGTTCGGCGGACACGCACGAACTCGTTCGATTCAGCGACGAATGGAGGAAATCGCGGGCATCTCGAGAATCAAAATTTTCCCCGATCATCGGGGAAAAATCAATCGAACTTTCTCCACCGCATCGATCTTTCTTTTCTCTCATTTCCGCTCTTCGTTTCTCACTGATTTTGACGCAAAGTTCGCGAGTGAATATCACTCCTCGGACGCCATTATTCCTCTATCTCATCGTTCGGGATCGACGAGTTAACCTCAAAAAAGTCGCGTTATCATCCCGGCTGGGGATGAGAAAACGAATCGAGAGTTTTCTTTTTTGATATCGCAATCAGGTCGATATAATTCATCCTTCATCGGCGTAATCATCGTCGTTTTCCTTTGACGACGAAACGTAGCGAGGAAACCGCGATTTTATCGATCACGATCGACGATTCGATTTGAGAAATTTTTTCGATTTCATTGAAGTTTGACGGCGAACGCGGGACGCTTTTCTTTTTTCTTCCCTCGATTGTTATTTCACGTGTCGGTTGATTCAAAGACGAAGAGCGTTAGAGTACATTGCGGATATTTGTGTGTGATATATTGTCCCAAAAAAAAGACGCGTGCGACGTGAATTTCGACGTTCATTCGTGTGTGACTTTCATTTACATTGACAAAGAGCTGTTTGGAGTGTTTAAGAGAGATCGATCATTTCCGTGATCATTTTTCTTCGTCCTTGACAATTGGATTTTCGCGAAAACTTTTGCGACGAAGATATGGCCAAGCGCAAATATCCAAATTATTTTCGTGAGGTAACGACGATTAAAGAACGTTTATATCTCTTCGCTAATTGTTATCGAATCTCCGTACGTGCGTGCACGTTGGATGGCTCACTTTCTTTTTTCGAAGGATTTTAATTCGTAAATCCGCGTACGAATCATCGTAAGCGTTTATATCTATCATGTGGAATATCTATGACAATTTTTTTCCAGAGATTAGATAGTGCAAAGTCGATTACGGCATTCTTATCTCCGCTATGACACCGGACACCGAAGAGTCACTCGTCGAAAATAATTATTTCGCATCGCCCTCGTTTTTTTTTCAACGCGAATTGAGTCACTGGTCCAAAATGACGTAAAATGTCCATTTAAGGGTGTACGACGGGTATTATCCGAAAGTATTATTCAAAAGGCGTTCGCGAATCATTGAAAAAAAAGCACATGCAAAAAACGAATTTTTCTTTCGCGTTCAACGAAACCGCGCGTGTTTTCGCGCATGCGCTGACATTTTTTCCACATTTACGCGGGTGTTTTGAATATTTTCCTAATTTTGAAGGAAACATTTTCGGAAAAGTGTATGAAAAAACATTCCGAACATTTTTTTCTCTTCTTCCGTTATTTTTCATCCGGAAACGGTGGTTTTCGCGCAGGTGTTCGAGGACGACGAGACCGAGGAGGAAGACAGGGGGGTGAGCGGCGACGAAATGCGTTCGAAATTCACCGACGAAAAACGCCAAAGACGCGTCAGTGACGTTATTGATAGTACCGGTGATCGCGAAGAGTGGTCCTCGGAAGCTGGCTTCACGACTCCTCGACGACACGGCAGACGCATTGACGCGGTTCGATAGTCACTTTTGTCGGCCGCGGATCTTGTTCGTTCTCCCCACAGATTTTCTTCTAGTTTATTCTTTTTCATACTCAGAGCTCACCGGATCAAGGTTATTCCGCGACACCGGAATCGGCGAGAGCGTTATTCGTGCCAGATTGGTCGATTAAAAAATCGGACATATCCGACGCAACGCCGAACAACGCGTTGTTTTCCGATGATCTTCCGCCAAGGTGCCCCCAAGCGATACCGATATTAATTATCCGATTTGTTACGATATTTCTTCGTCCCCTGTTTTTCTCAAATTTGAAATAACCGTTGGCTTGGCGTCGTCAGCACTTTGCAGGTCGAAATCGTTCCGTCGATGCCAGTCTCGATGGACGACGAGCGTTACAACATGAATCACAAACGCCGAGGCAAATGCGTCGTGTTCAATCACGAGTACTTCGACCCGGGTGTCGATTCCAGAGAGGGCTCCAGCGTCGATGCCAAGAAGATCGAGCAGACTTTTCACAAGCTCGGCTTCGAGGTCGAAATTCTCGACAATCTCTTGCACGCCGAAGTCATCGATAAAATAACCAAACGTAAAGATAAAAACGGAATAATCCGGGAACAAAGTCGTCGGAATGCAAGATCTCGATGTTGCTCGATTGAATTTGGATTCCCGACGAGATTCCAAGTAGAAAAGTATTTTGCCACTTTTCGATACGACGAAAACCTGACGAGTTATCGAGTTTCAAAGTTGCAGCCAATCAGACGGGCGCGCGCTCCCCACCGCCGCGCGGCTTCGCGCCTCCGATTGGTCAAACTATATCGATCGATAACTCGACAACGGTCCGTCGGATCGAAAAGCGCTTCAAGACTTTTCGCCTCGAAATTTCACGGCCGATTCGCCTCTGAATTTATCAACACCGACTTCCGGGACACCCTATAAGCACATACCTCCGTGAGACTCGGATGTTAATAACTCGTCGGAATTTCGTCGTACGAAAAAATCGTAAAGAACATTTCGTCTCGGAATTTCGTCGCGAATCCAACTGACGACATCGAGCTACCCCGGTTGACACCTTGGTTGAACTTTTCCCTGTGCGATTTTGCCGAAATAAAAAAACCACGTAATTTTTTCAATCAGTGAGTCAAGAGGATCACAGCGATTCCGATTGCATATGCATATTCGTGCTGACTCACGGTACCTCCGAAGATTTGCTCTACGCGAAGGACTCTATATACAAGGCCGAGAAAATCTGGAAACCGTTCACGGGCGATAGATGCAAATCTCTCATCGGAAAACCGAAACTCTTCTTCCTGCAGGTGAGCTCCGTGTACCCACTCGTCCAACCTATCGTGTCACTCCTACGTCAAAAAAAAAACGAGCCAATCCCGTAACTCTGGAAAAACACATGTCCATCGCCTGCGTGTATATGGATTTTTTGTCTCAACTTTTTCGAAGGCTTGTCGCGGCAAAGAAGTGGACAATGGTGTGACTCTTTCTCTGCGAGCGCGACATTTGAACTCGGCAACGGATTCGTCCTCGACGTCGTACAAAATTCCAACCCATGCCGATATTCTCATCACGCACAGTTCGGTCCAAGGTACATTAGGGTACATAAGACCATTAGGGTGGGTCAAAAAAAAAAATTGGGATGTTTATTTCGCACAATTCGATCCAAGGTACATTAGGGTACATTGAGACCATTAGGGTGGGTAAAAAAAAAAAATTGGGATGTTCATTTCGCACAATTCGGTCCAAGGTACATTAGGGTACATTGAGACCATTAGGGTGGGTAAAAAAAAAAAGTTGGGATGTTCATTTCGCACAGTTCGGTCCAAGGTACATTGGGGTACACAGAGTCCATTAGGGTGGTTCAAAAAAAAAAAAAAGTTGACATCAGCCCGAAACGGTGGACAAAATTTTCTCAAAATTATACAGGGCTTTCCGTCTCAAGTCGTTCGCTGCTGTTACAACCTTAATCGCGTTTTTCAATATTCTCTCGTGTATCATGCCTCTGAACAGGTTTTTATTCGTGGCGGAATCCTACGGAGGGTACGTGGTTCGTCCAGTGTCTGTGCGAGGTTCTCGACGAGTACGCCGATACGACGGATCTTTTGAAAATGCTGACTATAACCGCTCGTAAGATATCGATCGAACGTGCTTCGTTCAACGATATTAATCCGTCGTTTCACGACAAGAAACAAGTCCCCTCGATAACGACGATGCTGCTCAGGGATGTTTATTTCACATCCAAATGATGCTCTCCGCCCGATCGTTTTTCATCCTCACCGTTTCGACATCGCACGACGCCGACGCCGACGCCGAAAACGGCACGTGTACCATTTTTTTCAGCGCCTTTGATCAAAAAAATTCCTTCCTCGCTTCGACGAGACACTTTGAGCGTCCGTTTTTTTTTCGTTCCGACATTTCGGAAAAAAGTTCAAAGTGCATCAAACGCCGAATGTATTCCTTGTTTATTATGACCCTATTCTCTCCGAACGCTTATTTTGTCATCACAAAACGTTTACCTATACATAATGTGTATGTATATGTACATATCAGACATTTTGAAACATTCTTTGTTGTAACATTCTTCCATTAAACGATCTTCAACCATATTTCGGTCGATTATAATTTACCCGTCCCTTGCGAATGAAAAAAACTAACAAAGATCGATGAAAAAATGCCAGCTGGACGTGGGAAAAAAGAGGCACGAAGGAAAAAATGTATTTAGTCCGTTCGAACGGTCGCGGACGATCCCGATCGACGCGAAATCGCGATAAACGCTGCAGAGGAGGCGGATAATCGGTGGGGGGGAAAGAGGAAAAAGTTTTCGCGGACCGGAAACGCCGAAGGAAAAACGAAGGTGAAACGAAGGGGAGAGGAAGAAGAGCATCCTCGGCGAAGAGTATTCGCGAGAGATTGACGAAAGTTTGCCAAAAAAATGGTCGAAACGTCGCGCGGATGAGACGCGCAGGGGGTGAAAAGCAGCGGAGAAGAAATACACACGTACAAACGCGTTTATCGCGAGATGTGGAAGAGCTACGAGGAGTTTGCGCGGACAGATCAATACTCTGCACGTGGATCTCGCTCCAGCCAACCACCCCTGCGTTTTCTGGTCCAGAGCATATCACAGCATCGCCAACCATCGGATGAACTCTCGGCGAACCCCTCTCGCAACGACAGTCGTCGCGGCTCCTCGCTATTCCCGCTGCTGCTTCCCTTGTGGACGTCGAATCGCCGGAATAAAACGTCGAGACACTCTCCAGCATCCGCGACGCGGCATCCGCGTACTAGGAAAAAAGAAGAAAAAAACCCACGACTCGGCGACGTTCCCGCGCGGTGTTTCTCGGTGTTTTTCGTTTTTATCCCTTCGCGTTCTTTTTTTTTTGATCAACCATCCGCGCGAGTTCATCCCCGACGACGTTTGCTCCTCGTCGACGTGATCCCGAGGTTCATCTCCGCGTGTACCTCCGTCCGTTTTTTTTCTCTCAATCGACGGTTCTTTTCTCGTCCCGTTGTTTTTCGGTAATCTTTTCTCGAATTCCTCGCGATTACGACGAGTGATTATTTCCGTCGAGAGAGGAGAACGTACGTGGGGAAGATCGCGCAGCATCCCGATTCACGGCGAGATGAAACGTGGCTCTTTGTCGCGCGAGACTTCTCTCGGCTTTTGAGAGTCCGAAAAGCCGGGCTCCCAGGTGAGTTTTTTTTCGATTCTTCGTCAGTGTGATTATTTCCACCCTTCGTTCAATTTCTACCCTTTTTTTTGTACACGATGGAATCATTCGGTTTGTTAAAATCGTCATTTTTACGAAATCATAGACTTTATATTCCCGTTAAACTGATTTCGTCGGACGAAATCGTTTCACCATTTTGTTAATAAAATTTCGAGCTCGAAAAACAAATTTAGAGCATCGACGAACTGCCGATCGCATCATCGTCCTATGGAGAAATTAATTGGCTGGTATTGACGTCCCAGTTACAATCAGTGTCATGGTGTAAAGGCAAAACGTCACTGGGTCGCGGAGACGCGAACGGAACAGCGCGATCGAATATCACCCAAAGTGTCGAGCACTTGATACCCCTTTATTCATTGACGTTCATCGACCCGCCTTGTTATCTCGTTCGGCAGTAATACAATCAAGTTTTTATCAATAAAGAGATGCACGATTATTTTTCGCACGCAGATTAGACGAATTAAACGAAAATACCATAATTATATCAACAAACATACAACAAAGTCCAACAAAATCAAACTTTTGAAACGCTCCTCGTCTCTCGACCGTGCTTTGCCAATTTTTTTGTCTCGTATTCCAGCAAAATACGCTCTTTTAATTTCTACACAAACGTATATACGTACGAGCAATAATTGAAAAGGATAAATCCCAAGATCTGCTCGTTTATGAGAACCGAGCGGACGATTTTTTTTCCCTCTTATCGCAGCTGTATACGAGGTTTAAGGGGGGAAAAGGGAAGAATGAAGCGCGTAAATAGATATACAGCAGGAACGAGCGGTTAGCGAGAGTACTTTGCGTATACAATCCGTCTGTCGTTCTCATTTTCCATTGAGGATCCAGTCATCCGGCGATATCACAAAAGAGTCGACCGTGCACCGCACGGTCGAAGAGATGCTGTTTTGCCGCGCGCGCGGACCAGTTCGCGTGTCAATTTCACCGTGCTGCATTCAACGAACGGCGGAGAAAGAGAGCGCGTTCCTCGTCCTTTTCTCGTTCTTTTTCCCCAACGATGAGTACGGAGTCTGTGCAAAACCTGTCGCGATATTCACCATCGCGGAGCAAGACTCTCTCGGCGGCTCGTCACAATGAATATATATAGAGCATATTTCCGTTTTACATTTTTCCGATCCGATTACTCGCCTGTACTTTGCGATCCAATTCCTCTGGCGAAAAGCCAAATTTTGCCGTCGCGAATGTTCAAAAAGCGATCTACACGAGGGTCGGCAATTTAGTCAAAATGGCGAATTTATTTTCGATAACATTTGAGAGTTGAGAAAATAAAACAGTATTTCGAAAATAGCGAGAGGATTTCGAGTTTGCCGTTGAGGAGATTGCGAAAACGGGGATTACAAGTTGTCAGAGACACGAACCCGATATGATACTTTACTCTTTTATTTTTCGGTACTTGTCGTAGAAAAATCGCGAAAGCGCGGAATGCAATAAAGAAAATTCATGGCGCGACCTCCGCTGCGCAGCGTTTTTTAAATTTTCATTTCGCTCTCGCGAAAGACCCCGGATTTTCATCGAAATCGATTTGCCTTTTTTAGGAAAGAGGAAAAAAAACGTGTATCGAATATATCGAGAGGATTTCGAGCCGCTTGTTTTGTTAACGATGCATCGCGAAAGCGCGGATTAAAAATTGGCAGGGATGCGAACGCGATAATTTGATGAAGAGAATTTTTTGTGAGAGCCTTGCTGCGGATCTTGAGCACGTTTTTTCTTCAGTTTTTCTTTTTTTTCCTCTGTGCAAGACGGCAAAACGACACGCGGAAGGATCGAGCGTCGGAAAGCTCGACAAAACGCGTGCGTATCACCCTCGGTAGGGGCTGAAAACTTCCCTTCACTCGTATTTATATAACCCGACAACTCGATAATTCACCACGCTCTCTACAGGTTTTCCCTCGTCTCGTATACGCCGCGTGTACAGCATTCAACGTTTATGGACTTTTTCCTATGGATTTCTTTCTTCACCCTTCGACGCGTATAACAGCTCGCTCTTTCTCTTCAATCCTTTTTTTTTCGTTCTTTCTGCCGCTTCAATCCGCGAAAGTAGGCTCGTAAGCCCCTTAACGTCCTGCATTTTTCATTTTTCCTACGTTGCTTTATTCATCATCGTATACAATATCATAATGCATCTCCATATCGCAAAGTCACACATTTTTACCCGTTGTACAACGTGTGAGAGAAAAACACGCGAGGAGAAACAAACTTGACGGCGCAAACTACAAGTTTACTCCAATTTTCTCAACAGCCCTCGATGTTACCCCGTGAATATTCAACGCGGTCTAAATAATTCAGATGGAAAATGTGGACACGTTCACGGGCGATGTCTAGCGTGGAGAAAAGATGCTCGACGGCTCTTTGAAGAATCACTTTTCATCCGTATTTCAAAAACTTGTCATTTCCTCGGAGCCGCTCTGCGAAGATAAAATTCATCGACTTGCGAAGTGTCCCGAAACTCGATGTTAATAATTCAGTCAGGTATTTTGGTACATTTTTATACAACGAAAACCCAACGAGTTATCAATCGTCAAAGTTTCAACCAATCGGACCCGCGCTCTCCCTTCTCCCGTGGGCGTTGCCTTCCGTCCTATTGGTCCGACTTCGTTAATTAATAACTCCACGGGGATTCGTCGGATCGAAAAGTGCTAAAAGACTTTTCGACTCTGAATTTCATCCCCCATGTAGCATAAAATTTCCAGAACCCAATTTTGGGTCACTCGAAATATCTCGCAGCTGGAGACAACGTTTGAGCAAGTTTAAAGTTCTCGCAAACGTCCCAAGTTGCCGATATCCTTCTTATAAAAAGTTGATGAGGAGATATAGATCGGAATTATCGAAACATCGAAATATCGCATGCTTTGTTGTCGTTTTATTCGTTTCGTGATTGGTCTCTGATGAGCGTAGCCGCGAAATTCATGCGAGACTGTATTCGCGCGGTTTTTTATGCTGTTTTGGCCAGTTGTCGACTCGTGACATTAATCGCGGTTGGCAAAGGTTATAGTTCTACGATAATTCATTCTGTAAAAAAGAAATCATCCATATCGTAAGTAAGTAAGAGTACTATATTTCACAATTGAATTTATATTGTACTGAGAGAAAATGAGAGATAGTCCGGAAGAAGGAGAGTGAATAAACTAAACTAACTTCTCTTGCACATTTTTTCAAGCAAAAATTGTTCTCCCTTCTTTCTCCCTTGCACATTAATGTTTTATAAAATTTACAAGAAATGATTCTTCGACCAGACGATCTCGCGAGAAGCGTTTTCCTTCAAAGTAGTGGCAATAAAAAGAACGATCGACAACTCCATCAAAATTTAACCACGCACAGAGGAAACAACTCTAAACAAGATGCTTCATTCCGGTTTCCGGAAATTGTTGTTCTACAGCAATGTCGAGCGGGTAAACAGTCTCGCAGGCGCAGTCCTACCGCTCGACGCTGGCCCGGAGAGGCTATCTTTCCGCTTTACAGCAATGTCGGGCGGGTAAACAATCTCGCAGGCGCAATACTACCGCTCGACGCTGGCCCGGAGAGGCTATCTTTCCGCTCTACAGCAATGTCGGGCGGGTAGCAGTCTCGCAGGCGCAGTGTTACTGCTCGACGCTGTAGTACTCGACAGTAGTGGCAGACGAAAAGAACGATCGACATCTCGATCAAAATTTAACCACGCACAGAGGAAACGATTCTGAACAAGATGCTTCATATCCGGTTGTCGGAAATTTAGTTTCAGTTTTTCCCCTTAAGGGTAGCGGCAGACGGAAAGAACGATCGACAACTCGATCAAAATTTAACCACGCATAGAGGAAACGATTCTGAACAAGATGCTTCATATCCGGTTGTCGGAAATTTAGTTTCAGTTTTTCCCCTTAAGGGTAGCGGCAGACGGAAAGAACGATCGACAACTCGATCAAAATTTAACCACGCATAGAGGAAACGATTCTGAACAAGATGCTTCATATCCGGTTGTCGGAAATTTAGTTTCAGTTTTTCCCCTTAAGGGTAGCGGCAGACGGAAAGAACGATCGACAACTCGATCAAAATTTAACCACGCATAGAGGAAACGACTCTGAACAAGATGCTTCATATCCGGTTGTCGGAAATTTAGTTTCAGTTTTTCCCCTTAAGGGTAGCGGCAGACGGAAAGAACGATCGACAACTCGATCAAAATTTAACCACGCATAGAGGAAACGATTCTGAACAAGATGCTTCATATCCGGTTGTCGGAAATTTAGTTTCAGTTTTTCCCCTTAAGGGTAGCGGCAGACGGAAAGAACGATCGACAACTCGATCAAAATTTAACCACGCATAGAGGAAACGATTCTGAACAAGATGCTTCATATCCGGTTGTCGGAAATTTAGTTTCAGTTTTTCCCCTTAAGGGTAGCGGCAGACGGAAAGAGCGATCGGCAACTCGATCAAAATTTAACCACGCATAGAGGAAACGATTCTGAACAAGATGCTTCATATCCGGTTGTCGGAAATTTAGTTTCAGTTTTTCCCCTTAAGGGTAGCGGCAGACGGAAAGAACGATCGACAACTCGATCAAAATTTAACCACGCATAGAGGAAACGACTCGGAACAAGATGCTTCATTTCCGGTTGTCGGAAATTTAGTTTCAGTTTTTCCCCTTAAGGGTAGCGGCAGACGGAAAGAACGATCGACAACTCGATCAAAATTTAACCACGCATAGAGGAAACGACTCGGAACAAGATGCTTCATTTCCGGTTGTCGGAAATTTAGTTTCATTTTTTCCCCTTAAGGGTAGCGGCAGACGGAAAGAACGATCGACAACTCGATCAAAATTTAACCACGCATAGAGGAAACGACTCTGAACAAGATGCTTCATTTCCGGTTGTCGGAAATTTAGTTTCAGTTTTTCCCCTTAAGGGTAGCGGCAGACGGAAAGAACGATCGACAACTCGACCAAAATTTAACCACGCACAGAGGAAACGACTCTGAACAAGTTGCTCCATGTCCGGTTTTCGGAAATTTTTGTTCAGTTTTTTAAAAATTCCTTGCTTTCCGCAATTTGCTACTTATGCCGAATTATAATGTGTTCTCTAGGGGTCTATACTTAATTCAAGACGGAGCACCGTAGCGCGGCGAAAACGCAGCCGGTCGCGCGCGTGAGCGCGCGTCTCTTGTCCCTAGTAATTAATTACACGGAGAAAAAAGAACGGAGGGAAAGCTAAATTTGTAATTAAAATAAAAACACTCTTCGACCGCGACAGATGCGACCTTCGCATCTTCAAGGACATGGAAAACCCTTGCTTTCCTCGACGCCATGAGGAATAGAGAGAAAAAGATTATTTCGCTTCTGCCAGCAGCACGCGTGCATTAAACCGGACACGGCATCGATAAATCGGTATTGATAATCGACACAGCATCCGCCTCCTCATCTTCTTCTTCTTCCTCTTCTTGCCGTACATTCGCGTGAAATTGCATTTGCACCGATCGATCGTTCGATCGATGACGAAGCTTTCCCTCGACGGAGGTTGCCCGAGCGCGCATACAGATTACAATAATGCCCCCACAAATACACACACACACACAACCTCGCTGGACCGTCGGCGATAATGATATTCATTGTAGTGGATGAAGCCTCCAGCGCGTTTGCGGAAAGTCAAAAAGTTAATACGCGACAGCATCGATCGTTTGTAATTTTCCGCTCGACGAGCCACGCGTCTATTCATTAATCGGCGAGACACTTTATCCCACGTCCGTGACATTAGAAAACATGCAAAGCCGAGAATACACTCTGTGTCGCATAGACGAGATTCCATCAATACTATCAACGTCGTATTCGACATTACAAATGGGAAAGTAACTGTGTCCATTTGTTGCCATTTTACGGCAAAATCCCTCGACAGATTTTGACGAAATTCGACAGGATATGGAAAGGACACTTCCGGAAAGGACCTTTTGACCATTTTTTTCTTCATCGATGTTTCTTTCATTTTTATTTCTTTTTTGAGAAAATCATTTGGTCCACAAACGAAAGAGCATTTCGCCGCAATATGATTCGCGAACTTTGGGGGTTCGCTAGCGGGTCAACAACCGTCAATCGAGTACCTTCGAGTGTCACGAAACGCGGCCGAATGTATATTTGTGGGTTAAATTGGAAAATCGAAAAGCCAATATGGAAATGGCGCAGAGTGCATGAAAGGCCGCTCCAGTTGTCTTTTCCCTCTCCTCATCCCCGCGTCGTTTGTCCTCGAGCTCTCGATCTACTTCCGCCACCCCGAGGAACTCCGAGGTGTGACCTCGCCCTCTCAAATTACCACACCTTCGGAGTCTCTACTTTCTTCCCCCTTAAAATTCCGCGCCTATATTCGGCAATTACGAGACCGATGATCAACCACGTCACGCTCTTGAATTTTAACCCAAATGCCATCGAATAAATTTGCCAATATAATATTATACTCGCGTTTTATTCATATTTCGTTAATAAAACATGAAACTTTTTGTTTCCTACACGTACGATCGATTTTCGATACGAAGTATAAGGATTATTATTGGCTAACCGCGAGGCTGCGACTCGACTCATCACGCTTGGCAAACGTCGAATGAAATAAAGGGCGGTTGCAAAAAAAGATAGCCAGAGCGTTGGGAAACACACTCGGATTCAATGAAAAATGGAGGAACTTTGTTAACTCGAAGTGGAGCATTGAAAAGACTTCGTGTGTGCTATGCACTCGATCCATCGATCCAATTATTATTAACGACCAGTTATCCGATCATTGACGATGCTTTTATTTATTTTAGCGTTGATTGAAAAGTTACCTGCGGATTTGCCCACCTTGCGGTCTTTTTGGAGTTCTTTCTTTCCTCCTTCAAAATCAATCGTAATTTGCAGAGTCCATCGGTCATTTTGAACAACAACGATATTAAAAAAAGGATATTAAATTCAAAAATGCTTCAAAGGAAATTCGGAAAAAATTGAAAAGCCCTATATTTTCTGTATACGATTGACTCTTTTTCACATATTATTAAGGTTGCCAAGTACCGGAAAATTGACATTCCACCCCATTGTTGCTTTACCATTGTCATGGTAAATCCCGTTCTTATGGAATTTCGGATTTTCACGAAAACCTCTGAATTTTCGTGAATCGACGTTCTGGTTCCATTACAAAACCGAGGGATGAAATTCAGTGCGTGAATTGTATGCCCCTGTGCGATATAAGCCGCGCATTGAAATCCCAGAGTATACCATATTTTTTTCTCCGTTTCAACGAGGATTCCATTAAAAATTTCAAGCCCTCACGTGCCTCCCAAGCGAGAGATGTGTCCGGACAGTGATAAAAACGCTGAAAGGACGAGCGAAAAATAAAAAAAACATCGAAAATGGGAGAGGGTCGTCGATTAGGATTACTCCGTAATCGGGTTTTACGCTCGTACGAATCCACGTACATATTTGCACGCGCGCATGGAGACTCGCAAAGTGGATCGCGAGATAAAATTGAAAAAAAAAAATGGCGAATCTTCATTCACGATACGCGGTACCAGATTTTTTTTTTTTTGGTATTTCGTCTCTAAACGAACTGCTCGACGATTTTCGATTTTTACAAATTTTCATTATCGTGGCAATGAAAATTGCACCGGAAATTCAGACTCGGAGCCTTAAAATCGATGCGGTTTTCTTTGTTTCACACAAAAAGGCGTCATGTCGAAATAAAGATGGCGTTTTTCTTTGTTCGCGAGATAGAATTGTTTTAACTCCCCAAAACGTCAATTTGGACGTTTTCGAGATATGGGCAAGGGTAATTAATAGTCGATATACACGAGCGTAATCGTGAAATCGTCAAACGAAAATCCACGCTCTCTCCTACCGAATTAACCAAGGTGGATAATTAAAGGATTTGTCGGAGCGAAAAAAGAAACAAAAAAAATGTCCAAAAGCGTTGAACGATCGAATTAAAGCGCGATTCGCGTTTAGGTTGTGTATCCGTCATCGGTCGCTCTTTCGAGTGCTCTCTGCTCGTGGTTAATTCGCGAAACTGGCGCTAATTAGATTTCCCCTTGCGGTTTATCGTGTGTTTCCCGGATCGACCGCACCAGCCGCCCTTTTCATAAGGACGGAGGTTCAACGAATTGAAGAAGCGAAGGGAGGGCTCGGGATAGAGAGGTCGAGCGCGTAAAATGGACCGCGACGGTCGAAAGAGAGAGAGAAAGTTGTGAGAGAAAGAAAGGTTGAGGGCAAAAATTGCGATAGCCTCGTCGGGGCGGGTTAAAGCATGGGGAAAAAAAGAGAAACGATCTCACCGGAAGTTGGATGCTGGAAAACCACGCCAGACTTTACCTACTTCTCCCGAGCAAATTGCGCAGCCTCCCGCTTGCTGTATCCGCGTATACGCCAAGCGTCCGAAGCAAGTGTATGCACAGAACTTTTGTATATTAGCTCGCGTCGAATCATTCGCCATGGACCGCAGCATCCCTGTGGTGTATTCCAGCTGGATTATGAGGTAGCCTCTCCGAGTAGCCGGCACTTATTTGTCCCTCGCTCTTTCTCCATCTAATTACCCTTTTCTCCACAGACGGCGGTATTTTTGTTTCCCTAGGAAGAAAATATGCTCACGAGAGGGAAAAATGAGACAAATTGGTGTAATTCACACAAGGGGCATCGTATCGTAAGGGGGGGTTTTACACATACAGCATGTTTTTCGCAAAAATATCGCATGTTTTTTGAAAAAAAAAAGCAAAGAAAGAGACATTCTCGGCCACGCTGATGTGTTCTACTTGGAGTACCGCGTACTGTGGATATTCGTATAAATTCTAAAGTCGCCTGACGGAACCGATAATATGCTTGAGAAAATCGAGTCAAGAGATGCCAAAGAGCTCTCACGGAGATGCCTCCTATTTCTGGGTCAAGAAGACGAAAGTTCCGTTACGTATGTATGTATATATATGTATATATATATACACGTAATCGTCACGTCGTGAACAATTAACAATTATTGAAGCATCGATCAAGAGAGCTTTTTTATTCTCGTACGCAAAGATTGCATCGCTATTATTACGTAACTGGGGAAGATAAAATTCGTATTATCGCATTTTCGGACGGATATATTGGGTTTTCGATGAAATACCGGCGTGTTTCGTAATCAGCGGGAAAAAATACATCTATATGGACCATCAAAAATCATTTTTGAAATCCAAAATTTTTCGCCATTTTTTGCCGGATTGAGTTGATTCACTAAAATGTTTGCCATTTTTTTTTCGTTCGAGATAGACACCCCAACTTGGGCTTATTCTCTTCGCAATTGTTGAAGCTTCAAAATACCGTTTGGTTCATGTAGATATCTTGATTTTTCGATTTTTGGCAGATTTTTAAAGGTTGACCATCGGTTTTCGCCAATTTTCCCATACATACCCCTTTGCGTTTTTTTCGCGAATTTTCAACATCGATTTTGAGGGTGAAGCAATCTAGCTATCGACATTTAACTTTCACCGTTCTCCAAGTCTACTCGAGAGCGTCTCCAAACCCCCCCAAAAAATGTATATAGCACAAATAGAAACGTAGTTATGACCATTTGAAATTTCGACTTTTCGACGATTCTGGCAAAGTGGCTCAAAATGGGACGAAATTTTTTTTTTCAAATTTTCAATATTTCAGTAGCCTATCCGATCGGAAATTTTCCGCTGATCACGAAACGCACCGACTTATTCCCGAAAACTCGAAATTTCGATGAGAAAATAGTCATTTATTGACAAAATCCGTATTATTTCATTTCAATCGCGCGATATTTTTTCCATCAAGGATCAACACCCGAATCCCATCAACTTTTCATTACAAAGATACGAACGCCGAGTTTCCACGAGACGTGGAAAGATTCAAGACGAAGAAAAGGAATTTACGACATTTTTTTCGAGCGTATAACAAAAATGTGTAAAACTTTTTCGATATAAAAGTATCGACGTATCGGAAAAACGAACAGTGTTTTTCTGCTTTCGTCGTTTTCCCTCTTTCATCGTAAAATCGAAGCAATTACGAAACGAGGAGCTCTTTGATTTCCAGCAGTCGTTGGAGAAGCTGCGTTATGGTGTACGTGCCGGGAATCGCGGGAATCCTCGTTTTTTACGCGGCTGTCCTTGGCGTCGGTGTCTGGGCGGCGACGACCAAGAGACAGAAAAGTCGCAACGGACAGGATGATATGATTTTGGCGAATCGCAGTCTCGGCCTTGTTCTCGGTGTCTTCACCCTCGTCGGTAAGTTTTCTTTTCTTTTTTTCCTTCAATTTCGGTCTTTTATACGTGTCGTCGTGACGCGTTATCTCGATGCTTCTCGGATAATCAAATTAGCTTCCTGAGCGTGTCATCCCTCGAAGAAACATCAAAAGACTTCGTTAATTATCGTCACCAGAGTCTTATCGGTTCTCACTTTATTTCTTCAACGTCAGCTTTTTTCCCGACGCTTTGTCGAGATGAAATCTGTCAGGCGCGAACGTCGCGCGCGGGACACCTCCGGAGGATGATTCTCCAGGTGCAAGCAGGGATGTCCGCTTCGAGTAGCCCCGCACTCGATCGTTCTTCGAGGGTTCTCGCCTTCGTTGTTTCATTCCTCGGGGTGATGCAAAAAAAAATCCTGCTTCCGGTTGCAAAATTAGCGGGAATAAAAAATGGAGAAAAAGAATCCGATAAATCGATGCAACCTTGCCCGGCGGAATCTTGCGCGCGATAGAGGAGCTTTGAGGCGGCAAAGTGGGTTTTTAAGGAGGATTTCGTGGGATAAAATCTGGCTCTTTGCCAAAAGTTCCCGTCGACGTCGGAATGATGGATTTATTTTTCTCCAGCATCCAGCTCGATATCGCGACACTCGACTGACACCTTGGCAATGCGGCAAGTCGAAAGTTACCGTAAAGACGGAAAAAAAAAGACACGTACCGGATCAGGGTATATAAACGTATGGGGATTCCACGCGAATGCTCGTAACATTTTTCGTCTGACAAAAGTACCGAAAAGATCGTTTTTGATATATTTTTCGAAAAAAAAACATAAATTTTGTTCAAGTTGGCCAATAATATTGATAAAAAAAGATGTTCAAAAGAATGCTGATTTTTTTCTTTTTTTTTTTCTTCTTTCGCGTATAAATTTTATTCGAGGAACCTCGCGAATAACGAAAACGCGGGGAAGGAAAAGAAAGCAGGATGGACCGCCGCGATTCGCAGCTCGAAAGAGGATAAAACGAAAGAACGAAAGCGGGAAAAGTGGAATATTATAAAAGCCCATCCACCCGGTGGGCTGCAATTGTATTTAACGATGCGGGAATATAATCTCAGCGCGCGCGGACTCCCGTCAAAGGCGATGTTGAGACGAGCGAGAGGGAAACGCAAAGAGTCGAAAAGTAGGATAAAAAGAATAAAAATCCTGAAGAACCGTAGCTGAAACGCGTATCCGAAACGCGTCCAGCTTTTTGTTCCGCACTTTCCACCCGACTGATTCATCTTAATTAGACGTCGTCTCGGAGTGTGTATCTCGTTATTAAACAAAAGTATATCACAAAAAAAAAAGAAACACGAACGAAGAAAAAAAAAACGTCTACGAGTCGCACGGATTTTCGAGCCATTGTATTCTACCCTTGCAAGATTCCAGCAGACATATTTGCATAGAAGCATGAAAAATGATGCCAAAAATAGAGAAACTCTGATTTTCGTCATGTTATGTCGGATAATCGTTAATTCCAAAGGTTTATTTGATATCCATCGGACGAATGTGAATTCGAACGTGTGAATTCGAGAAAAAAATCAAAGGCACATTTATTCCGCTTCAGCGAGAGGAATGGTGTTCTTTTTATCGTTCGGCGTCGCACCGCCATGAATTTTAACGCCGAACGAGTTTGTTAGACGTAATCACAACGGTAAAAGGCTTCGTATAATGTATGTACATAGCTTTAAACGAGCGAAACGTACAGCTGTGGTTTTTCGAACTAGCCATTACCTTAATGAACGCTCGTGAATACTCTGGAGTATTCACATCAACCCTCGAGAATATTGTATACATTCTCGGTGCTGGGCTCCGCGTTCGCGGCGTTTCTATCGCACTCCACGGACCCAAAGAAATCGTCGTGTGCCGGTACACTTTTTCCACAACCGGCATTGGTCCATTCGCTTATTACCGCTCATCGTCAAACACGTGCAGCATCGCATCTTGGCGGATTTTTCAACCGAGATGAAATCCGCAACGAACCTACGATAATCCCCGAGTGCATAGCGGCATTTGCTTGATTAACGCTTTGTTTTTCGCTCAATTTTTCTCATCGGAATATCACTCTTCGTTCACCAATCGTTCCCCGTTCACCCTGCTGTACAAATTATTTGAAAATTTCTCTAATGACGAATCGGGGTCTGACATACGACTTTATTCATTTCTCACGGATTTTTCGAAAAATCGAGGCCAAAAATCGAAGTACCAAGCTCCTTTTGATGGAGAGAACGAACGGAAGCTGGAGTGTGCTGACTCATTTTGATGATAAAAAATGGCGAAAACTGTTGCATTGAAAAAGGTCATTGTGAGCGTCTAGTGTTGAATTAATCGATCGGAGAGATGGAAAAGAGAATCAATAAAGCCGAAAGTTACGGAGTGGACGTTTCCAGGATGATTGATGGCGTTCGCCAACCTCGCGAGCATTGATTTACGAATTGAAGATTTTTGTTTACAGCGACATGGGTAGGGGGTGCATTCGTGAGCGGAACCGCGGAAGCGATGTACATCAATGGTCTGGCCTGGTGCCAAACGCCGATAGGCTACAGCCTTTCTCTTCTTTTCGGTACGTCGTGCATTCACCATTATCGAATTCACACAGAGTGTCCCAAAAGTGCAGTCGATCGAACGAGAAATCGTCGAAACGAAAAATGCTCCAAAACGTTCCGACTCGAAATTCAACCCCCAAAAGAGTATTTTCAATCATCAGCATCCAGTTTTGGGACACCCTGTATGATTATTCGCCACGAAATAAATTATTTACTTCGACGTCGCGCCAGGTTGTATTAATCATCCAAAAGTAACGTCTACCCTCTCGAATTATTCAGCCAGTGTTTTCCTAAAGTTGTCTCATCGACGTTCAGATTCATTTTGTCAATGAAAAAAAGGGGAACGGAGCATTGGTGACTCAATGACACTCTGATTTGATAATTACGCAGGAGCGTTGCTGTTTGCAAAGCCAATGAGAAAAGCCGAATACGTGACGATGCTGGATCCTTTCCAGCAGCGTTACGGCGCCAGGGTCGGCGGACTGATGTTTCTTCCGGCTCTTCTTGGTGACATATTCTGGTGCAGCGCCGTGCTCAAAGCGTTCGGCGATTCGCTGTCGATCGTCGCCGGTCTCGATCCCAGCATCAGCGTTTGCGCGTCTGCTATACTGGTTGCAACGTTGGTATTTTTTTTCTCCATGATTTTATTTAAAAAATAAAAAACCACGAGGCATTCGTTCGGTATACGATTTTCTCTGCCGGCGGAATGGAAACATTGCCGAGACTGAAAAAAGCGTTGTTCCGCGAGTTACCGGAAGGAAAAAATAACAAGGGAAAAATCGAGGGAAGTTTTCACAGTTTCACATTTTCGAGCCTGGTACAGCAGCCCGCCTGTGGCCAAAAGACCGCGAAGGAGCGTAGAACACTCGAGAACGAATCGCAGACGTGATAACGATGGTACTTGAGAGATCAGACGATTTATCGAACCGGAGATAAATTCTCTGATCCGCATCAAACGCGGGAAACGAACCGATGTCTCGTTAGCGAAACTCGATAAAACGAAACTTGTCTCGCGTCCCTGAAAATATCCAATATGGATACAAAGAGTAGCTGGTGGTTGGATTTGCGATTTAAAGTGGACAATTTCTCGGTTTTTCGCGACAATTTGCGAGAAACTTGATTAAAATGAAAAAATGAAATGTGCGAAACATTTCGTCGCACGGATTTGCAGGTATACGGCGCTCGGAGGACTTTATTCGATCGCTTGCACGGATGTTTTACAACTGGCCTGTATAGTTTTCGGTCTGGCAATCGCGACACCTTACGCGATACTCAATCCGGCTGTCTCGCTGGATAAACAATTGATGAAGAAGGATGGCTGGCTCGGGGAGATAAAAAACGCCGATCTTGCCGTGTGGCTGGACAACATGCTGCTTCTGATCTTTGGCGGAATACCCTGGCAGGTAAGAAAAAGTGACGACTCGATTGTTTTCGCTGTTGCATAAAAATAAAAGATAAATCGATTCGTCAAATGCGATAAAACTTTTCCATGCGATTTCTTCGATCGATTCGACCAAAGGGATACTTCCAAAGAGTGTTGAGCATGAAGAGCGCCGCGGTCGTGAGAACTTTGTCGATCGCGTCCATGTTCGGCTGCCTCGCGATCGCCGTACCATCAGCGATGATCGGTGTCGTTGCGAGAGCCACGGATTGGTCCATGGTCGAAGGTTTCGATACGGAGTCTTTGTCACCGAATGGGAATGCCATTTTACCGATCGTACTTCGGTACTTGACGCCTCAATGGGTCGGTTTTTTGGGTGAGTTTTGGCAAACGCGATTGAAAATATGGTACACAAATATGAGAAGAAAAAAGATCGGATCGTAAAACGTCGGACGTTTTTAGGACTCGGATCGATATCGGCAGCTGTCATGTCCTCCGCGGACTCGAGTATTCTCGCGAGCAGTTCCATGTTCTCCAGAAATATTTACAGACTCGCCATCAGACCCAAGGTATTTCCATCTTTCTTGAAAATCGCCCGTGACACACGTTTTCACTCGGATTCTCCTACGGGTTTTGCTTCTCGGCTGCAGGCATCCGAGAGAGAACTGGATTGGATTCTGAGGATATCCATACTCATAATTTCGCTCCTTTCGGCTGGGGTAGCTCTCACGGTTGGAAGCGTTTATTACCTATCGTGAGTATGGATCTCTCGAATTTGGCTCGTACGGCAAAATGGCGGAAAACTGGAGCCGGGGGTGAAACAGGGGTGATTTGACGAAATTCGCGTAATTTCCAGACACTTGTCCTGGGATCTCGTCTACGTGGTGCTCTTTCCTCAACTTCTGGCGGTCGTACATTGGCCGTCGTTGGTCGATACGTATGGCTGCCTAGCGGGATATCTGGTCGCGATTGTTTTGCGGATTTGCGGTAATACTTGAGTTTAACGCGTTTATTTATCGTCCAGGAGGCTTTTGCCACCGCGGAAATGAGCTAAAACGACGAACTTATCGAATTTATCCAAGGTGGCGAGCAAGGCCTCGGCATCCCGGCTTTCATACACTTCCCTTACTACGACATGAAGACGCAAACGCAGAAATGCCCGTTCCGCACGACCGTCATGATGACGGCCCTCTTCACTCAGCTGTTCGTCAGTTCGGTCACGAGGAACCTTCTCGGCAAAGGATACTGTCCGCGTTGTTGCGATCCTCTGGGTGTCTACTCACCCGGGAAGTCGAAGCAACAGTCCGGCGTCGTGCAGAGCAGTTCCGGCGCTGCTCTGATCGACGTAACTCTCAACGTAAGTCGCCTGATCGTTCGACGATCGGCGATGAACATTTTACATTGGGAATCTGCGAGTGTTTCATTTTTTCAAGCAGGAAACGAGCACGTGTCACGGCTCCAGCGGAACTCCGGACGAGGATTCCGTCGATCGTTGCAGTCGCGTCAGTCAAGTTCCCGAACACTGTCCGCAGCAGCACGGAATCGACGAGCACAACGACACCATCCTGAGGAACGTCAACGGCGGGAGCGCCGTGCACAGAGCCAATCAGAGCCTTCAGAATCTTCAAAATCTTCAGAGCACTATCCTTCAAACACCGGGAAGGACGCGCATCAGCGTCCCGCCAACGCCGATCATCAGCTCCAACGGTCAGATACTCGGCGTGAGAAATCTGCCGAATTCCATCGGTCCCATCCACCTGCCGACGGAGATGACGGGATCGCCGGTTCCTCTGCGCATCGTGAATCCCATCGCGACATCCGCCAGTGTCTCTCTAATGGGTACGCCGTCTTACGGGAGATTGGGGAATTTCGAAAAAATTCGCGAAATCGACAGGATCGTCGACAGAAGCTCCCTCGAGCTCAATCTCAATCTCAATAATCAGGAAAGTTCGGGTGTCGTCAAGAAAAATGTCATGGGCGTCAAGCTCATCGGAATGGAAGGTGGAACTTTGAGGCGGCCATCTTTGCAGGTACGTACCCGTCCTCTTGATCCTTCGTCAGGTTGATCGTGAACTTTGGGTGTTCCTGGGCCGTCCCTTGGTTGGGCAGCGACGATTATAAGAGCTTGCACGTCGCAGGGTACGTTTTCACCAACCCCGTCGGTAGAATTGGTGAATATAATGGACAGACGTCAGAGCGGTGGCTCGTACGGGCCGAGTTCTTTGTCTCCGGTGCCGGGTGTCGAAGCCTGCAAGACTCACGGAACGGCGATCGACGGGCAGGCTGCCAACGAGCATTGTCGAATCAAACGTGGCATAGTCAGACACCACAGGTACAATTTTCTTGCTTCTCATTTCTCGCCGTCATTTTTCGGCGATGACGCATCGTTTTCCGCGTTTCTTTTATGCACAATGCAGCTTTAACGACACGGGCGATCGAGCTTTAACGACACTGGCGAGACAGCCGAATTACCCGTCGATGCCCCTACGCCCGGAGGACTGCCGTCTGACGTTGATGAAGAAAGAAAAAAAGGCAAACGGCGCGATAGTCCGACATTCGTCCGTCGCCGACGACAAAGGTCCGGGCGGTCGCGGTCTCGTCCTCAGTCCGACCTACAGCATGTACGGATCAGCGATAAAGAGTGGCAACTATTACGTAACTGACGACGAAGCCGTCAGTCGATTTTGAAGAGTCTCGCGAGATGGACGGTGTTCGCATTGTCGTGTGACGAAAAATTAACGACGGGGAGTCGTCGCGGAGAGATTGAAAAAAAAAGGAAGAACGAGAGATTTATGTATATTCCGCTGCCCTTCGCCGACGAATTCGCCAAGAGCGACAGTCGCATTGCTCAATTTCGAAATTTTCGTATTATCGCAAATCTCGCGTGAATTCCAGGGAGGATTCGCTCGAGCCGAAAAAGAAAGTTTTTCTCGATGTAAATACCAAACATGCAACGGGTGTCCTCGAACTCGACGCTCATGATTTTTATTCAAATTGGGAACGTAATATCGAGCCGAAATGCTCTTTAGCATTTTTCGATCCGACGAAATCTCGTCGAGTTATTAATTGTCAAAGTTGCAGCCAATCGGACCCGCGCGCTCAGCGATCGCGCGCTTTCTATTCGCTCCGACTGCGTTCGTCTATAACTCTAAGAGGCTGCGTCGGATCGAAAAGTACTCAAATACTTTTCGACTCGAAATTTCATTCTGAATCTGATTTTGAGTCGTCGGCGTTCGATTCCGGGGCTCTCCGACGAGCATTGAGTTTTAAGCCGTAATCGTACCGATACTAGTCGATTAAGTTAACCGGGATACGCACAGAAAAAAATCATCTCATTCTCTCGTATGAACGAGTGATGTAACATTATATACATAAGGTATATAGACAAAGAAACGATGTTTTTCAATCATACATCGTTACGCGCACAATCTCATGCAATATTCGTCATTACATTTTTTTTAAATGAAAGAAACGAAAGCGCATCAATGTCGACGTTTTCGATACTGCGGAAACGCGCATTGATGCGTTTTTAGCGTATTTTTTAAGGCACTGCGCGAATATCGTTTAGAATATGAACATAGTTGAACGTCCGAAAATGTGCAAATTCATAATAATCCAAGATATACTATTTTTGCACTTGATGGCTCGTTAGTCGACGAACCGAATCGTAAAAACATAGTTTTTCATGCAATAAACACGCGTGTCGTTGTACACGCTGTTATTTATATATATATATAATATATAGTATATAACAATTATAAAAATATCAATATCAATATCGTACCGAGAGCGGATAAGCCTTTTTTAAAAAGTTTTCCTTATCGTTCATTCGCGTCATCACAGGCGAGATAGCGAGAGGCCAAAATAATTGGCGTTCTTCATCACGAGGCTCGATATCAAGAAAATCAAAATGGTGAAATTTTTTTTTTAAACCAAGCATTTTCATCGTATCCAAGTTTTTCGAAAAATTCACGTCATTCTTTCCAGCTGTCTCCGTACAATCCTTGTGTAATATCGTTGGAAAAAAAAACACTCCGGGATCAACAGAATATTCATTTCTACACCGAATGCCGAATTTTTTCACTCGCGATATTTCGTACTTTTTTACTTGAACTAACGAATAGATTGAATTTTTTTGATAACGCAACAACCGGGATATTCAACATCAGAGTGTGAATTTCGCCGCGAATTAATCGCGTTTCATGAATTTTCTAGCTCGTTTATATTTACACGATTAACACGCGAAAAGTACGGACTTTGACGTCGGAACGTCACCAATTTGCTCCAAAATTACCTAACTTTTCTACCTCGTGTGATGCGTTTTTTCGTTCCGCGTTTTGGACGGTGAAAGGGCGCGTTAGGCGCGTTGGGCGCGTTTGGCGCGTTTGGAATTATTTATTAATTTTTCGTATGAAATTTTTCAATGAAATTGAACATCTGTGACCTGTGCCAGTATTACCTTAGCTCGTAAGGGAGGAAAATTCGTGAGAATCATCGTTGATCGACGAACCCTCGACTTTGTGTATAAAAGCGTAGGTTTTTAGTCCAATACATATAGAATTAAGTCGATAATTAGATACGATTAAAAACTCGTGATTAAATTGTACATTGTTCGAACGCAACGAAGAAAAAAAAAGACACAAATAACGCTATTTTTCCTCTCACGATTTTAAATGCCAGCCTTTCGGAGTAAATGAAAAATGTTAAATACCCGAAAAACAAAGAAAAAAAATGGAGCAGTCTCGTTGCCTTCGAACGACAAAGCAAAGATAATTCGATCGAGAAACGAGAAGGAAAGAAAAAAGAATATTTTCCTGCGTTAAAAAAAAATGGAAGATTGTAAATACGATTGAAGCGTAAAATGAGCGGTTTAATAGTCACGGATTAATATATTTCCGTGTAACGCTGATTACAGTCCATATAATAAGATTATCGTTCATAGATGCTGTGTAATCAAGTTTCCTTTGAATTTACAACGCGATATTCGATTATCGCGTCGAGTGAATTACGTGCCAAAAGTATTTAATAGGATTAACGAAATGAAAAACATTCTAACGTAAATAGTATGTACATGAAATTTATGATTGTCGCGATAAGTAGGGTAATTGTACGAGCCATTACGCCATGAGATAAACCTCCAATGAGGCTGAGGAATATTTTGGAGCTACGTTCCCAACGAAATCGATATTGGAACGCGTTTGTTCGAAAAAAATCATTTATCGTCACATTTATTTATTTCAATTTTCATCAAAAACGACGAAATAGTATTTTCTCCAATTTTTTTTTCAAAAGTACGCTAAATTCCCTTTCAATATCCATTTCCTCGGGATTGCAACCCCGGATTATATATCTTTTTGACGAAAAAAAAATCGCTGAAAATATACGACATTCGTACGTGTTTTCCAAGTCGAATATGAATATTTGTACGATAATTAAGGATGCTCCGTAGTCGATAGGCAAAATTCTATTTACCAAGGACATTGCCGCACGATAAACCTCGGTTCTCGTTGCAATTTTCGCTCGCGAGATTGCTAATATATATAAGTAATTTGTGTATAAATATTTCAATCGAGCGATCGTTTTGATGCGATGCTCGAAATGCGAAAATCTCGTCCTGCCGCCCATGAATAAAAATCCACGTTTTTTCGTCGTTCCCATTATTAACGTCAGTACGTAATATGGTTTTGTACTCGAATCATATTTAAACGCGAACCAGTTGAATCAAGGAGTGACGAACAAGTCGCTTTTGTCGTTATTTCGAAAATAAAGTCCATTTCGGAAATTCCCCTCGATCTTCAACAGGAGACAATTTTTAATTAAGCAATTTCATTTCCAGCGGAGGCGACTCGTCATCAATTTTTTCAAACATTCTCCCTCTCCGCACGATAAAAATCAAAAGCGAGAACCTCGATGTAAATTTTCCTTCATTTTTTTGCATCGCTGCACGAAAAATTACCAGGAGGATTTTTCACGAAAATCCGTTTGAAATTCATATCCGATCGAGATTATTAGTTCACGAGTCTTTGACAATCTCTAGCGAAACGCAAGCGTGTGTGAATAATGTATCATAAACGATATAGCGAATATAATAAAAATCATTCTTTCTTCCTTTTTTTTTTACCTGGAACGACTCATTTTTTTTCACCATCAGCGTTATTCCTCATGCGAGATGTTGAATTAACAAACACGGTCGAGATGATTGATTAAAATCATTTGCAACCGGAAACATCGCTGGTAAACACCGAGCGAAAAAAAACGTCGGAAAACTCGCTGATTAAAAATGGCAAGTAAAAGTTCAATGATCGGATATTGTAAAATATCATTTTATTCGTCGATCGTAATTGTACATAGGTATAACATTTGCCGCATAATACACTTGTTACTTCGAAGACGCTTGATCCAACCGGTATTGCGTACATAAACCTCGTGGGAATTTTTTCACATCGATATCAATCTCTCGCGCGATTGTTTCCTCCACGTCACGATAATCGCTGTGTGATTTTCAGAGAGCCGCCCGGAGATTTTTCACGCGGTATTGTAAAAAAAAAAAAAAAAACAAAAACAAAAAACGGTCGGATCAAAATTTTCATTTCGTTCGCTCTTTTATCTATTTTTTTCCCCAACGAGACAATTGCGAATCGCGATTCATAAATATAAATATCGAGAAAAAAAAACAGTAGATTCCACTGTGTGTTTTGTCGGGAAAATCGTCAGGAAAAAGACTTTGCGGTGGGGCTGATTGATGATTTTTTTCGCATTCTTTTAGGGTGATATTTTCATCAGGTCATCGATAGCTTTGGTTTACTAGATGTTTCTGATTGTTGCTCGACTCTTGCCGCATTCGCGCACGTAGCATATGATAAAGGTGTTAAAGGTATTTAAAAAAAGAAGAAAGTTTAAAAAAGCAAGTCACGCGAGGGCGAGCAGCGACTTTTCGTATCGCTGCTCATTTTAGTTGATTCCAGTAACAAATGCGTTTAATAATTATCGTACATGATGATTACGAATAAAGAAAATGACAATTTTATACGCTATGGATAAAAATGTTTTGAAGAAGGCCTTTGGCCTCCTTTTTATGCCCTCTGAATTCAATCGCCGATTCTACTCACTTTTTTTTCCCTTTGTTCGATGCTTTCGTTACTTTCGGCGCTTCGAGCACGCTCTAATTATTCGGAAAAAAAAAGAAATTCAAGAAGACACCGTATGTTATTCAATCACAATTTTTTGCGTTCGTTTCAACAATAATACATACAACGTAAACTTTATAACGGGTAGAAGAGATTTATGCGATAAACCGTACTTAACAATTCTCCGTGAGGGGTTAAGGAGGGGATGGGCTTGCTTAATCCTAAACATTCCTTGCGTCATGGCTGTATTAACAAATTCCGTGTGTCTTCTCTTGTTTTTTTTTCAACGCAATGAATATTCGTTCATTGAAATTCGATTCGTGCACAACGGACTGACTGAAATTGGAACATATTAAATAATGATTTCCTTCTTTTCTCGTTTTAACGTAACGCGCTGTTATTTCCGAGCTTTGAGCTAATTCGTAAGATTTTCTGAAATGTTGTTTTTTTTTCCTTTCTCGGTTTTTCTTTCCTCGCGACTCTACGGTGAAAGGCGAAAGATCGATCACGTGAATATTTTCCACAACGACGATATTCCGAAGGTCATCGATAAATCGCTGTGAAAAAATGTTGCAAGAGAAAGCTCGTTCTCTCGGTTTTCGAGAAAATTCGGAACGCTCATTTCGCGTACCCGAGAGGAAATAAATTGGGATTTTCGCGAATTTCCGGTCAGATCTGTTTTACCATCGGCGGGTACTCGAGGTTCGCGCGGCAGCGTGAGTTTTCTCGCGTCTCCGGAAAAATCCGCAAACTCGGAGACGCCGAGATTAATCTCGACGACTGCCGCCGTGAGAATTTCGTCCGGCCGAGGCGGAGGAAAGTCGACACTGCTCGAGATGATTTCTCAGCGTGAGAAAATTGGAGAAAACGCGCCGGCAGGAGGGACAGGCGTGGGTATGAATGGTGTCGACGTGCTCGCGATATTTCTTCTCGCTGTCGAACAGAGTCATGCCGCTGGGACACTGCCGGCAGCGATAACTCTTTCGCACCAAGTTGTCCATCTGCACGAGGCCAAAATCGGTGATCCCGTGTACGAGCAAAATGTGATTCTTCAGTGCCTGGTGATCCCTGTAGACGGCGCATTTGCACAATTTGCAGGGATAAACGATGAAGCTATTGACAATCGGATTGTAGATGGAGGACGTTTGATGGACGATCGCGCGCTCGTCGTTTCGATAAAACGGTGTCAACGTCGAACCGGAAGTGGTGGCCGCAATCCGCGTTACCAATACCCGACCCTGAGGCGTATTCTTCCACGACCAGTTGTTCAAGCACAGCGGGTCGTTGGTTTCGTTCGTCCCATCGTCGTTTCCGTCGTTGCCCATGTCCGGTTGGAGCGTTCCAGGGCCGATGGGGGAAATTCCGGAAACCGCCATTGGGGCTGGTGCTGTCGCGACGGAAGCGGGCAGGGGGACGGACGCTGCTTGCGGCGAGTTCACCGACGCGTTGGAGCTCTTGTAAGTGCCGTAGTGCATTTCCGTGTGATTCTTCAACGCTTCCATGGTGTTGCACCGGAAGTGCCGGCAAACGGTGCAGTTATACTTGGCCTGCTCGCTCGCGACGTACGCGGGCACCGCGTGATCCTGATGGATGCCGGATGGAAGATTGTAGTTGCTGGAAGAGAAACGCTGTTTCGTGGCTTGACTGGGAGGCGGCGCCACGACCACAGGTGGCAGCACGTGGTACCCCCACGTTGTTATCGCGGCTACCGCCGCTACGCCGCTCTCCGGAAGTCTCTGCGAGGCGTCACCCAACGACAGCGATTGTACCGACGATATGACCATTTGCTGCTGCTCCTGTTGCTGCTGTTGTTGTTGTTGTTGTTGCTGCTGCTGCTGCTGCTGTTGTTGTTGCTGTTGTTGTTGCTGTTGTTGTTGCTGCTGCTCCTGTTGTCGTTGTTGTTGTTGTTGTTGTTGTTGTTGTTGCTGCTCCTGTTGCTGCTGTTGTTGTTGTTGTTGCCGTTGTTGCTGTTGTTGTTGTTGTTGTTGTTGCTGTCCCGATACATTGTACCGAATGGGATTGGAGCTGGCGGCGATACCCACCACGTCCGTTCTCGCGGAGTCGACCTGCTGCGGGACGGCATTCAAGGGCGCGGACGGGACGCTCAAGGGCATCGGGGAGAAAACGAGCGACTGTCCGGTGGCGATTTCTTGGGCCGGGTGCGCGCGGGGGAGCGACCGTGTTCCCGATGGCACCTGCGACCCGGAGGACGATATCGCGAGGGGTGTCTCCGGGCGTTCCGAAGGACTCGGCAGTACGAGCGCCGCTGATATTCCCCTGGGATACTGATTCTCTCTCTCGGCGGAACCGCCGCTGCCGCACATGTAAAACCGCCGATGTTCCGCCAAGGACGTTTCCGACTCGAACGCGGCGTTGCACGTCGGGCAACTGTGCTTCTTCACGGCTTGCAGCTCGGAGAGGTCCTTCACGCGAAGAAATCCTTGCCTCTTCGTTACCGCCGCATCGCCGCTACGGATATTCGTGCTCCCCGGTGCCGTCTTTCGCCAGCTGCATCGTTCTTCCTCGAAGGAGACGCGGGATGCCTTCTCCGCCGTCTCATGGATGATCCTCGCGCGCTCGGCCGCCCCGAGTCCTTGGGTTCCGGAGGTCGTGGCCGCGGAACCATTTGCCTCCGTCCTCTCCGCGACCTTGGCACGTTTCGCCTCATCGTCCTCCGGAGATGTCGCTTTCGCCGCCTCCGACGGATGGCTCGATTTTCTGTAGTCCCGCAAACGACCAATGTTCATCCTGACGACGGGGGATCCTCCGGTGAGATCGCGCTGGCTGTCGGTAGAGCTCGAGGCGGTGCTCTCGTTGGCCGTGGAAGCGTCGATTCCGTCGGCGCTCGTCGAGTCACTCGCTGCACTCGGATCTTCGTCGATGATGTCGATGATTTCCAGCACCGTCGTCGATGCCGCAGCGCCGACTTCCTCGTTCCCGTCGGAGACGGCGCTCCTCTCGTCTTCGTCCTTCCTCTCCTTCGGCTCGGTCGCTCGATCGCCGCGAGTCTCCGTCGGTTCCTTCTCCGCGGGAGACTCCGCGGTTCCCTCGTGCACCGGGTTATCCTCGTCGATCGACAATTCCACCGTACAATCCGAAAAATTGACGACCGATATCGTGTCACTGTCGCCGGAGGACGCACTCGCGTCGCCGACGTTTCCTCCCGCCGAGTCCGGAAGGGGCTCCTTGGAGGAATCCGTCGCGTTGCTCGATGCCACCGCGTCGGTCGGACGAATCCCCGAGGAGTCGACGTTGGTCGCGACATCGCTGCTCGTCTTCTCCCGTTGATCGTCGATGATCAAACGGAAAGTGGAAACATCGGGACTCGCGGCGGGGGTCGCGGAGTTTAGCCTTGGTTCTTCGATATTTTTCAAGGTCAAAGGGGATACGCGGGAAACGCCGTCGTCGGAGGGAGCCAACGTCGGCTGCTGCTCTTCGGTCGCCCGGGCGGGCCCGGCGCTGGTCGTGATCGACGGCACTGACACGGGTGAGGAAACGCTTATTCGAATAATCGTCGGCTCAGCCGCGATGGCGGATTTATCGGACGACGTCACGAAATTCGCGTTTACATTGGCGACGTTCGTCAAGGTCGTTTGGACATTGTCATCGTGGAGGGTGGAGGAAGTGACGAACACCGGCTCCGGGACGACGGTTTCCAGCAGCAGAGCGACGCCGATCTGGGGATTCGAGATTCCGTTGGAGATTCCGTTGGAGAATTCGGCGTGTCGATGCTCGCTCGTCCAGTGTTCCTCGATCGCGCCGATCGTCGGGAGACACTTGGAACATTTCGTACACTCGAAGGTCCCGCTGTTCGTCGTGGCGGTATTCTCGTCGGCGGGCACGTAAACGTATCGATTACCGTGCTTGACACCGGCGTGGAAGTTCAGAGCTTCCTGATCGTCGAAAGACAGTCGGCAGATGTCGCAGGACAATCCCGAGCCGGAGGAACCTCTCCCGGCGGTTGTTTCGACCCGGGAACTCGTCCCGCTGCCGTAACATTCCTTCGTCGTCAGCCGATGATTTTCAAGGTCACGCCGCATGGAGAACGGCTTTTTGCAAGCGAGGCAGACGTGCTCCGCGACGAACAGGTAGTTCTCCTCGGGCCTGGCGCCAACCGGCAATTTTTCCATTCCATCCATCGGCTGAATGGAATACTTTGGGAAATTGTAACGACTCGCCACGAACATGTTGTCCTTGGAGTGACTCGCCCAATGGCCGAAGAACAACGAGCCGAAACCGACGAACACCACCCTGCATATGTTGCAAACGAAGCAGATTTTCCTCTCCGAGTTTTGTCGGCCATGTTGCGTCAAGTGCTGCGCCATTTCCGCCCAATTGTTCAGGGAAAATCGGCAATTGGCGCAATACAGCTTTGGCCATCTTTCGCGCTTACGGTCGATCGCGCAGGCGTTGCTGTTCCGGTAATGCACCTCGAGACACTCCCGACGTCTGAACAACACTTGGCAGTATTTGCAAACGAGGACTATTTCGATCTGAAGGTCTATCTTGTCCAGAGGCGTGTTGTCGTTGTCTCTGTGGCAGGGACAAACGACCGCCGGGGATTTCGTCGCCAAAGAGGAATCCGTCGTACTTGCGGTTCTCGCGTTGTCGTCGATCCTCGAACGCATCACCGGCGGCCCGGCTTTCTCAACGGAAAGATTCGGCGCCACTCTGCTCGTTTCATCGCCGTTGCCGCTCGCGTTCACCAGTCCTTCGTTGTTCTCGGTTGAATTCGCGTCTTGGCTCTTCCGCTCGCGACTTTTTTCCGCTCTCGTCTCGATCATCGCTTTGGCCTTTGCGAGTCTGAAAGCCTCTTGAAGCTCCTCCGAGCTGTGTTTGTAAAGATGCTCCGACAGCGCGGTTTTCGTCTCGAAAACCGTCGAGCACACGTTGCACGCCAGGTCATCGACGCGACAAAGCGGTTTCCGCTTGAGTCTCTTTGATGGCGATTTCTCCGTCTGTTGCTTCTGCTGCTTTTCTTGCTTTTTCGCTTGCGACGCCAGCGACGTCGCCGGCACTTCCGAACTTGCTCGGTCGGTAACGTCGTTCGCTCGCTGATCGATCGAGCTTCGTTTCTTCGAGTTTCGTTTCTTGCACGTTATTCGGTGTTTCACGTAATCGACGATGCTCGTGAATTTCATGTTGCATCCGTTGCAGCGCGAGCAAACGTTCGACGATAGCCTCGGTTTGCCGTGTTTTTCCGCGGATTTTTCCTCTCGAATCCCCGCCGAATCGCCCGGGCTCTTGTTCTCCGGAGTACGCGTCGATGGGTTCTCGTTGCCGTTGGCGTCCGTCGTGTTGTCCTCCAACGCGGTGTTTTCGCACTCCTCGACGAACAACGTCAGCTCGACCTCGGACTCTGTTGTTTCCTGCGACCACTTGTCGTCCACCGTTAACGCTATCTCGCACTCGGATTCCGTCGAACGTTGACTCGATCTCGGTTCCGCGTCGTTACTCGTCGTCGCCTCGTCGGTTCTCGCGACCTCTCGCTCGCTCGTTTCACCGCAAGTAGATATCGTTGAAGCGCCAACGACATCGACCTCGGGGATTCGATCTCGGCCGCCGGGACTGTCGTTGATTTCGAGAGGATCGATGCTCGGAGAAGGTGCTTCCTCCTCCCGGGGTGCCCATACGTCGTCCGCGATTCCCCCGCGTCCGCTTTCGTTCTCGGAATGCTCGTTGTTTGACGAAAAGTAATCGAGATCCTCGAGCCGCGTCAGTACCACTATGGCGTTTTTCAACGTTGACTCTTCACCCGTCGAAGGCGCTTCGTTCTCCTCGTCGCTGACGGCGTCTATCTTGAACGCGTCGCTGGCGATGGAATTGCAGTCCGAGATGTTATCCTCCCCGTCGATGTTTTCTTCACCTTGAGCCTCAAGGTCACGCTCTTTCGTCAGCGGCACGTCGAATCGATCGTCGCTGACGCGGGATAACGACCCGGACCCACGTGACCTTCGCCCCGATCGACGATCGTCGCTCGTGTTTTCCATCGCTGCGCGCGAACGGCTTCGCGTCAGAGGAACTCGCGCGACATTCGTTTCGTCCTCCGAACTTTCCTCGTCCGACGTATATTTCTTTTCGTTTTCCCCCCCGTGGAAAGAACGTCCGCTTTCCGCTCCGTCATCAGCGTCCGATGCTCCGGAACTGGAATCTTCGATGATCGCAAGGACTTTCTTCCTTCCTCGCGGTTGCCGCCTCACCGCTGTCGAAAAATCGGAACCGGACTCTGATTCGTTGGGTGTTTCCACCTTGTAGCTGGATTCCGCCTCCGATGCCGAGTCCTCTATCAAGGGCGTGAACCTTCGCCTGGCCGATAAGAATTCTATGATTTCGTCGTCGTCCTCCTCGGAATCCTCGTTGCTGTCGCACATTACGATGTCGTTCGGCTGCTCCATCCGGTCGTTCCGAGCTTCCCGACAAGTTTCCCTCGTCGGTGCGACCTCCGAGACTCCTTCGGACGGACTTTCGTCGACGACCCGTTCCACGTGAGAATTCGCCATCGAGCTCGAAGGCGCTTCCTTCGAGAGCCCGAGCTTTATTTTGTTCTTCCACTTTTGTATGAGAGGACTGTGCGAGTCGTCGACCCTGCTCAGGAGTATCACCACCGTCTTCAGGGTGTTGATATCGTTGAATTTCCCTCGAATCGAGGAATCGTCCGTGTCGTTCGATCCTGAAGCTGGCGTGGAATATTTCGTTTTTTTGAAACACTTGGGCGACGCCGATTCGCCGATGGACTCGCGATTCTCTATTTTTCTCTTGGCCGTGTGCTGCCGCACGGTCGTTCCATCCCCTCGTTGTTCCCGACGGCGCAAAGATATCTCGCGTTTTTTTTCGACATTTTGTTCGTTCGAGGGAGGAACCGCTTCGAGCGCGGAACTTCCATTGTTCGGTGGTGCATTTTGGTCTTCTTCGTCTCCGACGACGTTCGGTTCATTCGATTCCGTCCGGAGGCTCGATTCGCTGGTTTTTTCGGCTTTCGAGACGCTCGTTTCCGAAATCGCGTCGCTTTTCGGCGCTTCTTTGAATTCATTGTTTATCGGCGCCGAATCGGACGTGCAAATTTCTTGTCCATTCGACTCTTCCGGGAGGGTCGAGGCCGAATTCTCATCGGTCGGGGGACAGTTCGTCGGGGACGATTGCACTTTCCTTCGATGCCGATGAATCCTCCCTCTCGTGTAACAGCCGTGCTTCCATCTGGCGAATCGAGTTCTCTTTCGGGTTCTGACCACAGGTGGCGGCACATTTTTCCTCACCACGGAATCGGGCAGCCGCGTTACGTACACGGATAAAGGTTTGCACACCCGGGACAGCTCGTCGATGGTCTCGTTGCCGCTGACGGCAATTTTGGAGGTCGCTCGCTTTCGTACGTTTCTCGTCGTACAATGGAAAACCTCCTTTCGATCGACGCTCCTCGCGCTCGCTTTAGCTTCTGTCGCAGTCTCCATTCTTGCGATTACGTTGTTTCATGGATACTTTTGGTTTTTTTTTCTTTGTATTTCGTCGCTATTTCTCTCTCTCTTTCACAGCATCTACGATTCCATGATTACATCGCGCGGACTCTGCAAAATTCATCGCTCTTTTATTGGAAAAGAAAAAAATTCGCTAAAAATTACTAGCTCGAATCGCGGGTGGCGTCGTCGCGTTTTCCCACCGACGGCACGCTCGTTCCCAACGAAAAAAAAATATCGTTTTGGTTCTTGGAACATCGACAAAAGGCAGTCGCCGAAAGACGCCTTTTTACTTTGATAAAAATGACTCGTGTCTGGATAAAAATGAGTAAACACGCACGAACGAGTCGCACGCCGCAAATAACGGAGTTTTGACATTTTGTATCGCTGAAAATAACGAAGGAATTAAGCAAAAGTCGGAAAATAATTATTAGTATTATCGACGAAAGTTTGACGGGGAAAACGAAATTCGAATGTTTTACGCACGATCGAATGGACAAAGTGCTAAATCATAACCAAAATTTCGGCTGAAGTTGCAGATATACGAAACTGCAGAAAGAACCGATTTTCGCGGAAACAGAGGCATAATTTTCCGAGGCGGAGAGCTCGTGTAATTTTACGAGAGCGTTTGAAAGCTGAGTAAATATGTCATGTGAACGATTGAAAAAAGATTTACAGTGAAAATGGATTATTGGATTTGTCATTCGGTAATTATATTTCGTACTAACCTTGAAATTGATCGAAAGCGTTGCTAAATTGTATGCGAAGGTTCGCTAAAGATGAGCCGAGTGAAAAGTTTTTCGTATCGTGAAAAGCTTCGGTGTAAACGCGCGAATATACTGTTTGTGTACTTATTCATATACAAAAATTACCATACGAGCGAACGCCGCTTGGAGAAAGAAGCACATAGGATAGAATGTCTCACACACACAACTGGAATGAATTTGTCGCAGAGTTAATGGCCTGTGTATTCCACTTCATAATTATACTATTATGGAGTGCGCTCGAAGAGAGACTTTTGACACTGAAAACTTTGATCGTAAGGTGCGATGACACATATACGAATTATTATAAATTGTGCATAAGTGAATTACGGCGAAACTTTCTAGAGCGCTGTTAACCATGGTCGCCACTGGTCGCCACTCCGCAGAATGGCATATATAGATCTCAGCGCCTCTGTGTACGATCGTAAGAAACTAAACGCAGCGAGAAACAAAAGGCCCTGAAATATTGGCTATCTGGGGAGAGAGAGAGAGTGGGCTCGAATGGTAAAACGATTTCGTACCGGTCACTGCCGCCATCTATGAACAGTCTTTGCCGTTATTCGACATTTAATTTTACCGACATTACCGACAGAGGTCTCTGTTTTATCCAATGATAGAAGCAAGAAGGCTTTTCCACTGAAATTGCAAACCATTTGAATTTCAGCTTTATTCCGACTGAAAAGCAATCTTTTTTCCCAAGATATGAACACTATGACAAAACTCGAACGTTTATTACTTTCGTTTGACGAACGTTTGTAACAATACCCGATGTAATATACATATAAGGCAACGGAATATAATACTCCACAGTTAGTCCCACGCTCGATGTCACACGATGCCATACATGTTGCGATTCAATTTGTCCTCTCTTCTTTTCGCCTTTTTCTTCAATCTTGTCGCGCGTCCTTCTCGAATGTTATTCGATATGGAAGTATCCAATCGCCCACACGCCTTGGGACTCATCAGTCACATTGAAAGGGCATACGACTAATTAATATAGATCTCCCAAAAGCGGAGAGGACAGCCGGACAGATAGAGGAGAGAAACGTTTCACAATTAAGGCCATATCTCTTCTCGTTACATTTGTACATATGTATAAATATATATTCATGCATTTATTAGGGTGGTTTAAAAACACTGAACACTCCTCTACGCCCACGAACGTTTGATCCTCCCATCGAAATGATTCTACGCCAAAAGTGTCACTGTATCTTAATTCTAAATCTGGAGCATCATGGGTCGCCTTTGCCATTAAATTCACACGATAAAAATGCATTTTATCATATTTTCCCGTGCTCCTGCATGTCCAAACTTTTTTACATCAACGAATTCGTCGTGCGGAGTGGTAAATTTTCCAAAAACATTTTCCTCCGATCTTCAAAAAAAAATGGCACCGGATAACCCGAAAATATATGTTGCAGGGAATTTTTCCAAGTCAAAAACTAGCGTTTTTTTGAAGAGAGCTTTAGAAATTCGACCATTTCCGGCCACCCTAATATTTATATATATACTATATATAATATGTATGTAAATGCATGGCAGACATGATCTATAACTATAATACCGTCTATCGGTTACAAGCATTTCCCATAACTCCAAATTTGTTGATCCACCGAGACATTTGGCCTACATTAATGTTCGTTAAAACCGAATGACGATAACAATGACCATTTCACCAGAGACGCCATGCTCAGTCGCGGAAAAAATAAAAGGATCTCCCGGCCCGGACGTGTTCGACGATGCGAAAAAAAAAGTGAAAAAGAAATTTCAATTATTCCAGTCACCGGATATTATCGGTCTCGCAAATTTTTACGGATGAAGTCCGCGTCCATAGAAAATGTCACGTATATCGAAATCATGCTTTTTTCCCCCCTTTTTCAAAGGTTACATTACGCGAAGTCTAAAAATCGATAGGCGCTCGCCGGAAATTGTTCATCCAATTTTTTTCATAATTTCCAAAAAAATTCAAGCGTGTCTGCGATATTCGTCATTTTTCCGAACAATGAAAAACAGATTTTTTTTCAAAATAACACAAAAGGGCGCATATTTCAGCCGCAAAAGTGCGTAATTAACGTTAATTTTCATTTAGCCATAACGTTTAATCGGGAATCCGGTCGTGCACTTGGTGGGACAGAAAACCTAGCGTCAAGAAAGTCGCCTCGTCGGCGAGCTAACGACATGATAAAAATATGGGAAAATGTACGTTTTGGGGGGTTGAAAAATTCTGTTAGCACGACAGGGTCGAGGTTAACGTTAACCACGAGAAGCAACGAGGGGGAAGAAAATGATGGAAAAGCAGCGCGAACGTGCGTTTGTGCATTTAAAAAGAAAAGAGTGAGGGAGGAAAACGACGTCACGCGATTTTGCAATTTGCCACGTAAGAAATATGTTGCAGGATCAAAACGAGTGGTCGAAATTTCCGTTCGTTCATTTATGCTTCTGTTCTTCCGCTGTGTTTTCCCATTTCCCGAAAAAAATTACCCCGTCTTCCATCGTACACATTGGATCTCGATTTAAGGGTTGAAAGAAAAGTTCAGTCAACGCTTATTGCACAATTTATCAGCAATTTCCACACAGAATTTCCATCAGATCCGTCCATCTCAAACAGAAGTAATCGCTCCGATCTGCTCGTCGGAACAAACCTTTTTTCTTTCCTCCAGGGTAGCTCTCTCCGTGCTTGCAACCCTTGTGCGTCATACATCACGATACAGACTTTTTTTTACACACTCGAGAATAATGTCCTCGGGAATAATATTGCCCCGATTATTCATACGCCTCTGGGTCTTTTCCACGCAGAATCGACCGCACTGCTCTCGAGTTATATCCGATTTTGATCTTTATTCAATTTCGAACGAAACGAATTATTGATTGCAACAAAATCGAAGCAAAAAAGGCGGGAGTTTTGTCGGAAGATTTTATCTCGAGGTTAATATATAATTCCATGTCGATTTACGACACGAAACGCCCCATGGATATCCGTGCAGCGATCGCAAGGGGTACGCAGAGGCGTGACGTCTTCTGAAAAGAGTTAATATGCATTTTTACGAGGGCATAAAGGTATTGAACATGACGGAAGGTTCCATTCCCCCTTGCTCTTTTCCCATCCTGCAAGGTCTCGATAAAAACTTGGTACTTTGAGAGAAAGAGAGAGGCGGAGGGATGGCGAGAGAGGGACCAAAGAGCGTGCACAATTCTCGCAACAACCCCCGTGCTGGAACACGCAAAACTCGTACGAAAAACTTATCGCGTTATTACATACGAGCATTTTTCTCAGGCGAGAGAAAAAAAAACAAGTAACCTTGATCCACTTTCGATCGCGCGATGTACGTTCGCCGTGTATTTAAAGAAAAATAACGGGAACACACACGTAAACAACCCCTTGTGTATACCCTTTGATGAATTCGTCGTAAATGAGGAATCGAAAATGAGAAAAAAATAATTAACGATACAATTCGAGATTGATATTATTGACGATCGGGAATTCGAGAGGGAGGAAAATTTAGCCTGCCTCGAGAGAAGAAGCGAGAATTTGCCTTCGGGCTATCGCGCGCGACGACCCCGTTCTTTCTGCCGCTTCCGTATTTTTCCCCCGAGACAAACTTCCGCGAGTGCTTATATCCCCGCAGCTTCGCGTTTCACTACGCTTTTCCTTTCTCTCCGTTTGCGCATAGGTTAATCCACCGGAAGTGGGGCATTTTTTTTCACCGGAGCTTTCGTGGATTTTTACCCCGATTACGCGTCTTTGCGTCGCGTTATCTCGTTGCCAAATTTGAGAGACTTTTCTCCGTCCGCTGAGACAATTAACACGGCGAATTTTTCGGAACGGAAATTATTTGGATTTTTGTTTCGAGTCACGGTGGTACCTTAATTTACAACAACAATCACTACTACAGCGATAATAATAATAGTTATTATAATTATAATTACAATTATAATGATTATTATTATTATTATAACGAGTAATAAAATGTGAAAAAAACAGTATCAGCAGTGACAAGTGGTATAAATAATTTTAATTCAAAATTGAGAAGGATAGCGGAGATTATTAAACGTTAGAACGACACGAGAGACGAGGAGGAGAGGAGTACAGGAATTGGGAAAGTCGTATTGAATGTTGATGCACGCTGTATATGTTTTTGTAGAGTGTACATAAAAAAATGAGGTTTTAGGAGGCTATTTCGTGGCTTTAGGTATAAGCGACATCGAAGTTTAGTGCCACTCGTTGGAGGAGTCGGTGAGTATTCTCGTTACGGCGATGCTGGTACAACGTTTAAGGGGAACGTATGATTATACCGAGTGGGTTACATGATACAGAAACGTGTATACCATCGAGGAAGCATTTTCTCTGGTCGATTGAACGATTACGAAGTTGTATCTGCGTTTCTCCAGCATCCGTGTGTGTTACATTCTTATACGGCATACGTGAACCGCACAGCTCGTACAGCAATACGCTTCGCCACATGATTTTCCTGCTCGAATAAGTTGTTATCGAAAAAAAAAATGTCTCACACGGTCCTCGTTTCCATTTTGAATTTATTTCCGGTTATCTGACTTTTTTGACCATCTTAACACAGAACCGCGCGAATAGAACATTGCATTATTCGCGTTCTCATGCTGGGAATAAGACAAACGCGAAATAATAAAGCCGACGATTTTCTAAGATCGAAAAATTGGACCAAAATGCTCTTTTGGATGCAGAAAAACACAAAAGGCATGTATATTCATTCCGGGATAAAGCGATGTACGAGATGGAGAGGAATTCTTTGGGGAATCTTTGTGCAAAGAGAAAAAATCACTTGGTTGAAATGCAAGAAAGGAAGAAAACTACCCCCCTTACTTAAAAACCACCCCAATTCGTCGACAATCTTCATTCAACGCACATTGGGAAAGTAGCCCTCGGTTCGTCTCCGTCTCTCTCCCTCCTCGTTCCTCTTTCTCGAGTCCATCTCCCTCTCGAGAGAGGGTTGTTGGAAAATGGGGTTGCCGGCGAGGTGGCGCCCTCCCTCATGCCTTCGATCGACCCTCTCGCGTTCTCCCATCTCCCTCCGTATGCTCGTCGCTTCGACTCTCTTTTTCACTCTCTCCCCTCTTTCTCGATACTCCGCGAACACACCCCTACACCCCCACGCGGATGAGGACCAACACAGACGAGTAACGATCACGCAAAAAGTATCGTACGGACGTGTGCGAGCGCGTGCATCGATGTTGGTTTTACTCCGCGACGTGTGTGCGGAGCTCTCTATGTACATTCTCGACGTACACCCACGGGGGGTTGTTCGTTGGTCGTTGCAGAGGCTGAAAATCGGGCGGGGGAGGGTCGCGATCGCGGTGTGGATAGAGGGTTTGTAGTCAGCGCCACGAAGACTCCGGCAGTCACCACTCGGTCACCCTGCTATACGGAGGGGCTATATGCACGATCCGTGTGATCCGGGACGGTCTCGTTATCGAGGCGGTAGGTATTTCATCGCCGCACACAACCTCCGTCAAATCAAAATCAACCCCTGTTTCAACATGCTTTTTTTACCATCATTCTCTCGCGAAATTCTCCTCCCTCTCCATTCGCATATACGCACAGGAACACAACATGTACGTGCACAATTATTTTTACACGTACATTTAACGAGCCTGGAAATGAGACACTCGTCAGCAGTTTCGCTCGCGCACTTTATTCTTTCCCTCTTCACCGATATTCTCCAACTATTTTGTTTGTTTTACTTTTTCGCAATACACACACACGCACACACGTTTTTCCCTCGCATTCAATCAATGACACGCGATGGATCTTGTTTCATCTTTTTTTTTTTCGTTTTTCGCTCTCTCTCTCTCTTCGATCACAGTCACGCTCTCAATCCCTCGAATTTCGTTATTCATTCATAGCCCCTTAATTGCCCATCGTTTTTGCACATCTCGCGATGTATCTTTGTGGATTAAAATTGAACGCGCGTGTGCCTCGTGCTTTCCATGGTATATACACGATTCGAGAACGATCGAATTTTCGTGAAAACGCGGTGTGCGGGTCATCAAATCCCTTGTGTTACATACGGAGGGAAGAGAACAGCATCTCCTCCGAAGAGTGCGAGAGAAGCATGGACCAGCATCTTTCGAGATGAAATTTCACGTTGCGAGTCACCTGGCTCCTCGTCCTTTGTTCCTGGAGACATTGCGGTCGTTCTGCATCAGTTCCGCCATCCCCTTCCACCCCTGTTCACCCTTCCTCATCCTCCCTCACTCCGCTTCTCATTCATCCTTGATTCACCCTCGTTTCTCGATCGCACAAACTTTATTTTTCTCCATCCTGATTAAATTGATGGAGACTGGTCGCCATTCCGACCCGAGAGATCCTTCATCCCCTTGTTATCTCCGCGTGACCCCTTAATCTCTACCCTGCAATCGCTGTACGCGTATTCTCGTTAATTCGGAAACACCGCTGTGAAAGACCCCACGACCCAGAGAGAGAGAGAGAGGTTCAGGATTTCTCCATTCTCCGTAAAAAAAAGTCGCGAGGAGGGTCCTTGTGGATGAGAAAAAAAGGCTCGCAGCTTTGAAAAGCCAAACGTCAGACGTTTCGCTCTCCTCGAACGACCGAGAGCGATTGTCACGCGAATAATACAATTACATGTACATTGCGTAATTATATACGTGTATATATACTCGCGGGAGGGGTTGGGGGATGATTTTGATGGGACATTGACGAAGGAACTTCATCTCCGGGCGAAAGGCGATGCGAGAGAGGGTGCGATCGCGAGCCTATCGTGTGATTAATCGAATTGACTAATTGCCACGAAATTGGCGTAACGAGGGTGGTATAGGAAGGAGAGAGAGCGTGAAGGGTTGAAGAGAGAGAAGGGTTGAGTGCACGTAACTCCTCCGAGCTTCGTTTGTGTCATATACATAATTATCAGGGTGGCCCTCATTTCCGGGATCGGCTTTTTCCACTCGGATATGCCCCAAATAATTGCTTCAACCCCTAAAAACAATGTCGGAAAACAGAATTTCAAAAATCAATGCAGCAACATGGTGTACTCGAGGTTTTGCGATGAATGACATTTTTCGGTTATCACGCGGACCCTCCAGCGTGGAAAGGACCGGTATGAAAGTTTCGCTTTTGTTTATAACCACCCTCAAGAGTGCTCCCAAAAATGGAACGATGACGATAATTTTCTTCTCACTGTATCATCATATTTCGTAACTCAAAAAAAAAAGAAAAAAATTCTCACGTTACGCCGTTGGTACGAAAAATCTTGAAAGATAAAGTTTTTCCAGATGATAATCGAGATGAAGAAATTGAATTCCGAAAGCCGCGAAAATCTCGTGACAAATCGCTGTCACTCGTTGTTTTTAGCCCTCAAACTGGCGATTCCGAGCATTGCCAAGTGAAAAAAGTCAAAGTTGAGAATCAACGAACACACGCGTTTGCCCACATGTTTATCTACTTAGACGATGATATACATCGAGCATGTTTCTATGTGCAAATATATGTATAATGTCAAATGATATAGTCAGGCGTTGAACGTGAACGTGACGCGCGCGTTGGGGTTTCCGGTGCTGTAAGTGGAGCGCTCGGATGAACACGTGTCCAGTGTATCGCTTACGAGGCCGCAGTCACTAGCTCTCTTTCCCTCTTTCTCTCGGGATGCTCATTCCACCGTTCCCAGCAGATAGACCAACAAACAACTGGACAATCCGCAAGGGGTTGGTGGAGAAGGGTAGCCGCGGGGGGTGGGGGGCTATCGAGCGGGATAGCCGCGTGCGCAACGGCATCAGGTTTTCGTTTCGCGGTTTTTCCCGCAACCCTCCCGGCTCTTCTTCCACCCTTAACGTCTTATCCACACACCAGACAGAAATTTATAAAAATAAAAATACACAGTCGATCTCAAACGTTGCGAGAAACATTCTATGAAAAAATCGTCAGTTCGGATTCGTAATTTCATTTTTTCCGCTATCCATAGGGATGCTGAGGATTTGTGGGGGGAGAGATTTTTTTTCGAAAATTTTTTCAGTCTTGGGTAGAATGAATTTCGTGCAGTTTTTTGCAAATTTTGAGATATCCTTCGCGAATGCTCGTTGGTCGATGCCGAAAGTTCGGTCGCGCACGTGGGGTGAACCGGAACCGCGCGGATGAATTTTTTGGATGAATTCCGAGTGGAAAAAAAAGACAGACGCTCGCAGGGTGGAGGAATTATCGTACATGTGTTTTCCGTGCTTCTCATTTCCTCCTTCGGAGAGGGGATGTTTCGCGAGAAATGTAACGGGATTAAGGAAAAAATATACGGAATGAGGAAAAACGATCGCGAGGACGACGTCGTCGACGCAACTGAAACTTTACGAAGCAGGCGCTCTGACATCGTAAAACTTTTTCTCTCCTTTTCATTACCGTTTCTATTCGAGTCGCGCGTACGCGTATATACAGCAGCAGCATCTCGAAAAGTTAAGGGGGTCAGCGTCAGGGACAATCTGTACGCGCGTGTGTTATAAGATTTCTCAACGAATGCTCGATAAACGAAAGTGGGGAGAAACGTGGGGTGACGCATACACGCCCTTAACGTAATTCCATTCGTCGTTCCAATTGCAAAACGGAAGCACGAGCGAAATGAGCACAATTTTTTCCAAATCTTGAGATTGTTTTCGCGACAAAAGGGGGAAGAGAAAACAAGCTCGGAAAATGTTTTCCCATTTTGCTTTTTGCCGCAGGATCGATCTTTTTCTCTATCGATCAATCGTGAAACGTGCATTCGTTCGAGGACTTTGCTTTCTTGCTTTTGATCTCGCGTGAATTTTATCGCTCGAAGGGAGCGAGATATCCGCGATAAAAACGGTCGAATTTGGAGAAATGGAACGGAAAATGGGATGCAAAAGAAAAAAAAAAACAACGAGGAGGGCAATGAAATTTTCTAAACAATCGCGCAAAAGAGCTTCGATGGCAGAGCACTCAAGCTCTCTAGCCTAATTGCATCGGATTAAAACTCGAAGTATTTGCCAAGGCTGAAAGAGATATAGCGATGTATATATGTATACATGTATGTACAGAGGTCAGGGAGAAAACACGTTTGAATTTTTTCCGTTTTTTTTTAATTCCGAACGAAACCAGAGCTTTTCTGTATATAGACATGTCCCTCTCGCGCTCGTCCTGCACGCCTTTTTCCAACTACGAGAGGATCGAGATGAGTCGATCGTTTCGCGTGCTGCGCTTCCGCTTGTCTATATTTATACATCGAGATCGAATTAAATGAACCTCGCGTGGCTCGGAAGTCGGCTGTTTCGGGAGAGAAAGAAGGAAGAGCGGAATCAAACGAAAAGAAGAGAAAAAAAATCGAGAGTGTTTCGCCGGCTGGTAATAGAGGGGGAGGAAACGAATGGCATCGATAAAAAAAAAAGCAGAGACACGGGAATGAGAAACTCGGTGGGATCCGCGACGAGACACGAAACACGCCAAGTCCCGCGAATTTCGGACTCGACGTAAAAAAAAAATCGATACAAATACCGTTTATTCGTTTTATTTTTGTACCGGAAACAAAAGGCAATTTTGAATTTTCGATTACCGAAAATTATTCGCGGTCCTCGGGATGGAAAAGTCAAACACGAGTCGATCGAGTTACGGAGCTTGTTTTTTTATCGTCATTGCTATTATCGATAACGAAAAACAAAAAAGTTTTGACTCTGGAGGTTTTTAGACACGAGGTCGAGTGCTCGCGTTTTTCGAGACAAAGTGCGCGTCGTCTTGTCGCACGGGGAGCAAACGCGTATCGTGTTTTACCGGAAGGTCGTCATCGTCGGCGAGATGGGCCTTCGCGGTGGTCCTCGGGATGCTGCTGCTTGATCGATCCAGGATGTGCCTATGAGATGTGCGGAGCGGAGAGACCGAAGAGCGAAGAGCGAGGAGGCCCTACAGGGAGGAAATCCTTGGGGTGGAAATAAAAGGGTGGAAATAACGTATGGACGTGGTGAGGAAAGAATAAGAACACAAATGAAAACACGGAGAATCAGCACGAGGGAGAGAATGACGAGAAGAAAAAAAAAATAACTGGATACAAGAATATACAAAGAACGACAAGGGTGGTGTGTGTTTTCTCGAGTTTCGTGCCAAAAACCCCGCCCTCGAAAAATCACCGGGGCACCATCTTGAATCTCGTTTACGTATTAGTGAACTTTGGCTCCTCTGGTCTCTGCGTGCCCAGCGAGCTTTTAATAATGATACAAGCTCTACTTTCCATGTACGGAAACGGACACACACACACACACACACACACACACAGTGGTAAAAACTCGTATGGAATGCCAGTAAAGCTTTTCATGTATATAGCCCATAATACGTCAGTCGAGAAAACGGGGTAACCTCTTTCCAACGGGTCGCTTTTTCCCTCCTCTTTTTCTCTCAATTCTCATTCCTCCCCCGTATGCACTTTCTTCCTCTTTCCTCTCACTCTCATTTGTTCTTCGCTGTAAAATCCCCTGAGAAATCGCAACATTCCTGCAAGACGCGGGGATAAGACACGCCGGGATTCGTCAATGGAGCTTTTCGTCTCACGCGAGATAAATCTCTCCATCTCCCAATCTTTTTATCGCATCTTTAATCGTTTTTTCTTCAGATACGAGCATCGATTCGCCCAACTTTGTACCGTCGGACGATCAAATGACGTTTTTTCTTTTGTTTATCTTGACGAGAACGTCGTTTTTTCTCTCCTCGTAGATTTCGTAGAATCTCGTTTGAAGAAAACCCTCCTTCGTCCGACGATCTTTGCTCGAAGCCGAATAAAAGAGGCTGGGAATCGTCGACGCCGCTGTTGCACGAATCGAAGAGCAAAGATGGATGAAATTGAGAGGAGAAAAAGTCAGAGGCTCGATGTGCTTTCTTCGTGTCAGAGATTCTTTCCCTCCACGTGTTTTATACGTGTGAGAATGCAAAGTTGAAGCTTGGTTCCGAGAGATGAAGGAGGATCATTAGGGTCTGAGGTTTCTTCGCGAGCTGGTGAGAGTGTTGCGCGTTTATCTAGATCTTCTCGAGTGTTTTGCCCTCATCCTCTCTTAGTCTAAATTTCTTTTCTCTCTTCATTTGTACCGGAGCCACTCGCGAAAGGGTGAAAAGGCTCTATATATACATATATGTGTACAGGATTTTCTTCCGCGGTTGAAAATTCTCGTCGGAGGGCTCGTCTCCGGTAGATTAAGTGGCTTTCTCCACTCGACGATCGGACGTTATCAATTTACGTCCATTTTTATCGCTTCTTATTCCCAACCGACAAACTTATCGCGAACCCTCTTCGAATATCGTTCGCGACGGATCTCGGGCAAAAGAACCTTCGGGAAATTTCGGTGACCTTCTTTTCGGTGACAGTTGGAAAATCGATGAAAGGTCAAAGACCCGGGCAGCATCGCTCCGAGTAGTGACGACACGATTTATTCCCCAATCAACGAATTGAACGTTGACCCATTTTTAATCACTCCCTTTTTCCATTTTTCAATGTCAAATTTCGTCCTGTCGAATACAAACTTTACTCGCCAAAGTTCGCGATCGATGGAGGAGAATCAAAGAGACACGAGCTTGCGCAGGATTTTCGTCTTTGAGTTCGTCCGTCATTTAATTTCGCACAAAAGTTGAAGAGCCAATGGGAATTGAATTGCGATACGTCAATCTCTCTCATCTCGAGTTTCTTCGCTGAAATGAAACTCTGATCGAAGCCTGATGCGAAATTTCATTCAAACATTTCGACGCGAGTTTTGCGATAAATAGCGAATAAATAGAAGGGAAAAAAACGAGTGATTCCAGCCGCATACAACTTTGTATCTTTCGCCGAAAGCAGAGAGCATGGAAGATGCGAATTTCCGCATTTCTCTCCATATTCATTCTCAGCTGATGGGTACGAGCCTTTGGCTATTTATGCACATGACGTGTGTTACCCCCTCATTCCCTACACGTACATCCAATTAGCTCGACACGCGGAGCTTCGCCGCATTCCTCCCTCGTCTCGCTTCATCCCCCTTTGCTTTTAACTCCTTCTCTCACCCTCAAATATGCTCATCTCTCTTTCGCTGCAATTCTCTCTCTCTCTCTCTCTCTCTCTCTATTTTCCCTTTGCCATTTCGTGTTTCTTGATGATGAAAACAAAGAGGCACCTGGGACTCTGAGACTCCGGCGGATACATTGCTTCTTATTCCTTCGCACTCTGGCGCCCTCAACCCTTATCCTCTCCCAAAGTTGAAGGATTCGTAACTCCCTGACTTGGAACATTCCATCCCTCGAAGCAAACTCTGGTAACCCCATATTCACCATCTAGCTTTTCCTTCCAACTTCCGGACGACTCGAGAATTCTCAACAACCCCCTCTCCCCTCCACAGCCCCGCTGCATTTGGTTTACTTTCGGGTGATATCTCTCGGTATTCCCCTCGCTCCGAATCACCCTCGTGTTTCCCCCTTCCACCTCGGAAATATCTCACGACTGACTCTACTGATTTTGCGCTGCCATTTCTCCTTCTCCGTTTGCCCGACTCATTCGCGAATCTCTCGAGAGACTCGATCTTTCGCAAAAATTAGTCTCGTTCGTTCTCCCTCGCTTTGCCAACCCTCCGGACCCTCCGAACCGAAAAATCGATTTTTTTTCCAAAAATTTAAATCAATACTTGCAGAAATAAATTTCCAACCAACCAAACACGAACACGATTTCAGAGAATTTTTAACATAATATCGTTGGATTTTAGATTTTGCTGTTGTTTGCCCAAAATTCGGCGATTCGTTTCGAGCGGATATTTTGGAAAAATAAATTTCACCTCAGCGAGAACGCGATTGAAATGAAAAATTCATTCAAATTTCAAGCTCGAGTTTTCCGCAGTTTGTAAGAATAAACTTGAATTTCAGAATGAAAAAAGAAGGGAAGAAAAAGTAGACTGTTAATAACATGGTGGAGAATGCACGAGCTTTTTTTAACCGTGAGGAATGTGCATCGTCGTGCGGAGAGAGCGAGTTCGTCGTCGCCATAGTTTTTCATCGAACGGGGACGTGCCGTACCACATACTGTGCTACACAACTTGCTTACTTCTAGGCCATACAGTCGTGGTCGTGGTCGTCGTCGCTGTCGACCCCTACCTGCTTTTTTTTCTTTTTTTTTTCTTTCTTACCTTTCCATCCTACCATTCCTATCGATTACGAAGCAACATACTTGTAACACTGGTTACGTAGGATAGAGAAAAAGAGAAAAAAAGAGAGAGAAAGAGAGAGAAAGAGAGAGACGGAAAAAGAGTGCAAGGGAATGCAGAGTAAAAAGTGTGTTCCGCGTTTCCCCTCTCGCATTTACTTATCGCGAACTTCGACTCGCTCGGGAAGGTCAAGAATCGTTCCAAGGGGGGTGAAAAACACCCCTCTGTCTCTCCTTTTCTCTCTTTGAAGCCAGAGTTTTCACTCGCCCTCTCTCTCTCTTTTACTTTTCCCTTCGCGATACGCAGAAACTTTGTGCACGAATGACTCGACGAGAAAATATGCTTTCTCCGTTCCAAAGAGAACCACATATTTCCAGCGCAATTTGCAAACCGTGACACGCGCCGATTTTTCAAACGGTGACCTCGCGGCATGAACATCGCCGCAAAGTTACGAGCGCGCGTCCGTTTTTTTTCCACTTTTCTCGCGATACGATGGGTAATTTGAAAAAACTGAAATAAAAATGTTACGTAAAAATAAAGCTCGATCGGAATTCCAAAGAAAAATCGAGCGAAAACTGCAAGCTACCCTCGCGGCTTTTTTCCCCCTCGAGTTTCACCGTTTTTTGTTCATACCGGTGTTGGGAAAAAAAAAACAAAAAAAAACGAAACTAAAATGGAGAAAGTTCGGAATAATTGGAAAGTATCGCGAAAAAAAGAACCGCACCGACTGTTTTTGCGCGACATTCCGCGTGTCCCGTTTGAGAATGTACATTATCGACTGCAAAGGGGGCGTGTACCGCGGCAATCGAGGGATGAATTTCTCTTTAGGATCACGAGACCTTCACCTCGCCGCGACTCTTTTCCTTAAAATAGAAGACTCGTCGCATTTTTTCAGTAATCGCTCGGGGTGCGAGAGAAAAAGGGGGGTGAGAAAGACAGATTGAGAAAATCGAGACGACGATTTTACGTACCGTGAGAGTGTTTACATACACACTGTCACACTCATGTATGACACCTCGAGTATATACTTGGTACACGTATAACAGTATCGGAGGGTGGAGGAAAGTTACCCTTCTTTCGTTCGTGCGTTCCGTTGATCGCGGTCCAAGCTATCATCCCTGCTAACTCGTGCCTCATTTTCTCTTCTCTCTCTGCACACGTGTGCTTCTCTGCAGACGAGAGATCGCAAATTTCCCATCGCTAAAGGTTCATTCAATGACGATCGTGAAAGATAAGCCGTCATCACCAAACGGACGTTCGATTGTTCTCCCGAATGGTTATCCGGAAACAAAAGCGACGATCAAAATTTGAAAACAAATGAACACTCGATTTTTCGATTTCCGGTGAAATATTGTTCGGCCTCGTCAAAAAAAAATCTCGTTCCATGGACCATCAAATTGACGTACGATCGTTCGTCTCGGAATATCCCACAAGAGAACAAAGATACACGTTCGATTAAAATTCCAACGAACAATCGCTGAGATTTTGCTTCTCTTCTGTATCGGCTGAAAAAAATCGTCAATGGATCATTGAATCGAGGTTCTTCGGGAGATGTGGAAGATGAGGTCGATGAAATTTCCAAACGAATGAGCGATCGATGTACCGATCTTTTTCCGGACGAAATTTCGTTGATTGTCGGTGGGAAAAAAGGAAAAAAAAATCCCTCGATGGAGTATTAAATCGCCGTTCGATCGTTCTTCGGTTTATCATCCCTTATTCAGTCTCTTCTCTCGATATCCGGTAAAACACTCGTACGAATCGATGTCTCAACAACGAGGCAATAAAGCTTTGCAGTATACCGCGCTTGTACGCAGGTGAATGTGTGTTTGCGTGTGTGTGTGTGTGTGTGTGACCGCGGTGAAGAGGTTACGCGATAGTCTGAAGAGTTCGCGGTGGTATTCTCCGGAAGGATGCTCCGATATTCGTTTCCTTCACCTCCACCATTATGGCACTTTTACGGTATACATTGTGCGAGCAAGTGTATCTGCTCGTATACGAATTAGGTATGACTCTTCTATCGGTTGTTCGGCGTGGATTGCCGGCTAGTTTACGCAAATATACCGGCAAAGAGCAAACACACACACACACACACACACCCCCAAACTATGACAGGAATGGCGAAGAGGGAAGTCGCGACCTCCACTTCCGCTCCATTTGCCACACTGAAAGCGCCATTCCGCCGTCGAAGCTAGTAGCTAAAGCTCCCGTTATGTACTATCACGTACACACACACGTGAATATAATATATATGTATATTAGGGTGGCTGTGGCCTCCCAAAATGACTTTTTCCACTGCGGCGTCCTCCTGATTGTCACTCTGTGGCCGAAAAACAACGCCGGAAACGAATGAGACCCCATTAACCCCTGCCTGAATGACGATACTTTTCCCGTTCGATCAACGGGGATTTTTCGGACTTTGTATGATTTTTTAAAAGCGATGACTTCCCTCCGACCGTGATCCTTTTCGATCGACGAATTTTTTGAACCATCTTTTTCGCCCTTCCGGGAGGATGAAGATTGAGGCGGGATTGACAGTTTTTTTTTTTTGATTTTGTGAATTTAGGGAATAAGGGACACCCTAATGTACGCACAGCGGCGTTTATATACAGTGATCGTGTGCAATAAGAGCCCAACAATGCGAACCATCGCAGAGGCTTCGGAATAACGACAAAGTATACTTTGCTGTTATTTCCATTCTCTCTCTCTCGCTCTCTATTCGTGTTCTCGATTAATACGTGCATCATATATTCACCATTCAATCGGCATATTGTTTGCATCATCATACGCATATTGCCCTCAACGATCCCCCCTTAAATTCACAATGGCTACGTTTAATTACTTTCCACAAAAGATTCGTCATTATTTCCGTATCATTTGGATGATTTTTTTTCCCTCCGAGGCTGCAAACGCCACCACATGTATCCAGCATCCGCGCACCAACGAGAAGTGAAAATCGTTTTCCAATTTTTTTCAGCATTTTTTGACAAAATTTCCCAACCAACCTGCATACATCGTTATCATGAAAAAAATCGATATTCTCATTTTTCCTCACTCAAACAACAGGCAAAAATTTCTTGTTAATCGTACTCTAACGTTTCTTCTTTTTCTTTGTGCATGTGTGCGCAGCGACGGTTTCCGGTCTCGTCGAGGGCGCCGCGTCCATTCGCAGGATGGAGCTTCCGATCTTCCCCGTCGTCGAAACATCGAGAGAAACCTGAACCGCACTGTGTGCGGTGATAAAAAAAGAGGAAGCAAAAAGCAAAATCGCTCAAATGTCTTGATCGGCATTAATCTCGATTCGTGCGCGGCAAAAATCGGTGCGCGTTTTTGAAAAAGTGTTCAGTGTCTCCGTGAGGTTTTTACTCTCGCGTTTATTGGTTTATTCATTTTTTTTGTCAATTTTCAACTTTCCCCCGATTTTTTTCGACCGTTCGTTCGTTGCTCCTCGCGAAAATGTGAGATCGCAATTTCGCAAAAAATCCCTCGCCGTTTGAGCGAGCGAGCTATGTCTTCGTCGAGTTGCACGGACGAGGAGGACTCCGAGGATGTCGAGAACAATCCCGATCGTTTCATCATCGTCGGCGTTAACGAGAAAATTAGCCAAAATAACAATTGCCTCGTCGAGAAACTTCATCCCTGCCGCCTCGAATTTTCATCGTCTTCGTCATCTTTTTTACCGTCGTCATTGTCGTCACTGTTATCATTATTATTATTGTTATTATTACCATTATTATCATCGAGGTCGCGTCGCGATAATCGATTGCCCGTGGAAGGATTGCGGCTAAATGTTTATCGTCGTAATAATAATTCCCGTGTGACAGCGAATACGACGAGTGGATTTGATCGCCCGAAAAATCGAGTGCAAGTGCGAGTGAAAGTGGACGAGAAAGAGGCTCGAATTTCCGACGCCGTTTTCGGCATCGAGTTTCCGTAAATCCTTCGACGTTATTTCGATTTTGAAAAAAAAATTGAATTTTTTTTTTCTCGAAATAGAACGCACATTTGTTTTCAAGCTCGACAGTAGCGACGTGATTTTCGATCTGTTTTACGACGATACCGGAAATGAGGAGATCGCGATCGGTGGCGAATCGTCGGGCCGCAGCGACGCTCCTCAGGTGACGAAAGTTCATTGATACCGGGGTTTTCACATTCTCACCCTCGGCGGATTACACGTAAGGTCGATAACAAAAAAAAAAGGGGAAAAAAAGGGGGGGAGAGAGGCAAGATCAGCCTCTCGCATTCGTTCCTGCATCAACGATAGCTACGCGTCACGCTGTAACGATCTTAATTTGCAATAATGGTAATAATAGTCGTAGCATCGTCGGTGAAAAAAAAAGTGCGCTCGTGATGGAAAAATTTGTACTCGGAGGTGAGAAAAAGCTGCGTGAGATTCGCGATATTTGAGAATTTGAGGATTATAGGAGCATCTTCTGATCAGGCTTAAGGAAAAACAGAACGAACCCCTCACGTGTTTTCCATACGTCGTTTTTTCCTCCGCGGGAATGGAAAATCCCTCGCGAATAACGAAAGAACGAGATGCGAAAAGTCGAAGAGGAGGCGAACGCGAATTAACGAGCAGCACACGTTTATCGAGAAGTTCTTCAACGTCGAGACGCTGCGATCGCGAGGAACGTTATCATCATCGTCGCTCGATAAATCGCGGCTTTACGTGCAAAGCTTGCCCCTTGAGGCCATCGAGGGGTCATTATCTCGAGGACAAATCGGCCATTCGTACCAGAAGGGCCAAATACAAAATATGCACTGCACGTTTTCACGCGAGTGAGACGATGTTTTCCGAAAAAGAGACAAAGTGTTGAGGAAACGGAGAGGCAAAAGTAGCCAAAGTAAAAAGATCGAGAAACTTTGTTTTTTTTTATTTAATTTTATTTTTTATCAAAGACGAAATACGAAAACATGACGAAATCACGAAAACTGAGGATATAAAGAGTGTTTTCTTCGAAAAAAGTGGATCGCGAGTGCGTCGAACCGGGTGACGGTGTTTGCTCACGAATTTTCGAAAATTCATCGGTTTTTTTTTACTCCCCTTTCATCTCCATCTCGTTGCAATTTTTTCCACCCCTCCTTTTATCGATTCTCCGTCGTTGGGTGATCGTCCTCTTCCTCGTTGTTTCGCTCAAACACTTTTGCTCGTTGAGGGATCTCGCGACGTTTGAAACGTGATCGGACTCGTGTAAACGAGCACACGCTGTTTTTACATCGTGAATAACAACAGTGGATGCAACGAGGAGGTGTTCCACGTCGTCGCCGTCGTCGTGTTCGAGGTTTCGCCTCCTTCCGGAAACGGAGGCGCCTCGAGCGAACGCCCGACTTCCGGTGATTAATCAAACGTTTAAAGGATGCCAGGGGGTCGTAGGGGCCTGGTAGCCCCTCAAAACACCTTTTTGGAAAACATCATACGACGCAGCAGCAGCCAACGTGAGTTCACCTTCTTTCGATACGTACCAACTTTCTCTTTTCTCTCGACGATTTAAAAATACATTTCAACCAAGAATTTCCAACGAAAATGACAATTATTATTATTAGTATACACAGTAGTGATATATTCATTAAATTCATAAGAATAATAATAATTATTATCGTACCGCTGATCATTAGACCGAAAGTTTTCCTCCGTTTTGAGCGTCGGGCTTGAAAATTTTATGCGAAAATGCGAAGAAAAAAGTGTCCAGTGGAGAAAAAAAACGGGGGAAAAAAAAAATTGCACGAGTGTATATTTTCCGCTAGTTTGAATTCTCCCGGGGGCGAATTAACGAGCTCTCGCGAAGTACCCCCCGACGAGTGAAGACGGACTTCACTTACTTTTGACAACGGGCCTCATCCGGCCACAGTGAGAGGCTTCCGGCAAAAATAATGATTGTGTGCATACATATAAACACACACACACACACATTTGCAGTAAAAAATGTTATTATGTCATGAAGAGTGTAACCTGTTTCTCGGGGCTTGTATATCATGCACTCCAGTGGTTTTCCACCCTACAGCTTTTTCGCCATCGGTACTTCTCGCATCTTTCTTTTAAATCCTTTTTTTTTCCTCATTCTTTTTTTTTTTTTTTTTTTACGCGGTGCATCTTTTTCCCTCTGCGGTCCAACACCCTCGGCGCAGTGTGTCTCGCACGTTTTACTGCTCTCTTCAGCATTGCCATCGGAGAATGGAAAAGAGAGAGAGAGGGGGAGGAAAAAGATTACTGGCGAGCTGTATACGTCGGTCTCCCCGTGAAAGGGGCGGGGGATGGAAAGATTAAGAGCCTGAGACTCTACCATCCCCCTTTTCCATAAGCGCTCGCTTTATCGAGCTATGAAACATCGTCGAGTCTGGCTACGCGCGCAGGGGAGAACAATTTCTCATCCCTTTTCCCATCTTTTTTTGCCTCCACCTTCGTGTCGCACATTGCGCCTTTTTTTTCTCGTCATTACTCGATGTATCGCGGCTCAAATTGCGCATGGACACCTTCGGGGGTTGAAATCGTAGCGAGCTACGAGCTTCGGCGCGTCTTTGGGTTGGAAATGAAATTTTATGGCTGGAGAACGAAAATACACGTGTCTGTTGGTACTTGGATCAATAATTTCGCAATACTCGAAAGGAAATCGTTGAAAAAACGATCAATCGTTGATAAAATTGTTTAAAACATTTGACGGAACGTCGAAAGAATGATTGATCAATGATTTCGAGGAAAAACGTGCAATTCAAAGGGTAAATCAAGGCCAGTAAAAATCGGCAAAGTCGTCACGGAATTGCTGCAACGTCATCGGCGCTAACTACCCTATCGCGTCATGCGCTTTGTTCGTATAAGGTTTCGCGTTCCTCTTTCGTTCTTTTCCATCCGAGGCAGACAAATTTCAGTGGTAGTTTTTCTACCGAGCTTGCAGAATTTTTGATTCCCGATCGACTCGATCATCGTACAAAAGACACCGCGTCTTTTGTCCGAAGGAAAACAAAGTTCCACAGCGTTGATGAGAGATTTTGTCGGGGAAAAATCGTCTTTTTTCTGTGAGCCTTTTCCGCCCTAAACGTAAATACCCCTTGTTTGATGTTTTTCACTTGTCGTTTAACACACGTATCCTGCTATCCGCGAGCTTCTACTTTGCACACGTGCCGGCTCTTCTCGTACGTGTCTCGAGTGAAGCTTCAACTTCATCTGCGGAAAGCAGCTTCTCGTTGACTCGACTGTCTCCTTCAAACTGGCTGCTACACCGATTTTTAACACCTTCAGCTCAATTATGTACTCACCGCATCGTTGGATTATCCTCGACGTGGATGTAACTGGTCTTGAAGCCAATTTTCCGCGCGTATATGCGGGGTGTCGCAAAAACTGGATGCTGATAATTTGAGGTTAGATTCAGGATGAAATTCCGAGTCGAAGAGTCCTTTGGCACTTTTTGATCCGACGAAGCCCCGTTGAGTTATGCGCCAATGCGGTGGGACCAGTAGGGCGCGTGCAGCGCCGGCTGGAGAAGGGAGGCCGCGCGCTCGATTGGCTCAAACTTTGACGATCTATATCTCGTTAGGTTTTGCTCGTATGAAGAACGCACTGAAGTACATTTCGACTCGAAATTTCATCCTGAATCTGACTGTCGATTATCAAAATCGAGTTTTCGGACACCCTGTACACCGTCTACGTGCCACTGCGCACATACCGCAGTCTTATTCGTCTCCCATTTCCTTCCTTTTATCCTGAAAAATTTCACAAAGTCTCCAGGTGTTCCTCCCGCATATTTCTTCCTTCTCTATATTCTTGCCACGATTACAAACTCGGTGTCGGACGTGCATCGCCCAACAAATCGATAATTACATCCCCGGAAGGCCGATGCCGTTGCGCTCTTTTTTTCATCCTCTTATCTCTTCGGAAAAATAATTGTTATCCAACTATCGAGTCTATATAATAAAAAATATTAATTTAAATGATTCTTTCAGGGTGCAAATTAAATTATCGCTGTAATTACAATTATTCTAATTATCCAAAGTATCACCCGACATCCGTTGGATTAATGTACGGTGTATAACACCTGCTGGGTTTCTTTACTCACAACCGAAAACACATAAAAATAAATGGGATAAGCGAAATACTTTCCTCGCCTTCATTCGCGTGTTTCCCCGTAGTCTGCCCGTGTGTATTTGTGTAAAAAAAAAAAAAAAAAAAAAAACGTGCGGTTGAAGCCGAAAAAAAGTGGGGAAAAAGAGCGAAAGATGATGGCAACGTCTACTTGTTTTAGCCGTGAAGGAAACAAATGGTCGCTCGTGAAAAGAGCTGAGGGGTTTGGAAACGACACTCCATCCGTTTTTCTCGTTTCTCCGCTGTACTACAACGGCGAAACGTGAACCGCGGCTGTGGCAGAGTCGTTAGCCAAGAAAATAAGTACGGGATGAGTTGCGAGAGATGATGGAGAACGCGAGTATCGAGGGGGATGAGAAGATGCTGGAGAAGAATGAGAAGCAGAGAGCAAAGCAAAAGCGAGCGTCCTGTATTTTCGATCAGACACTCGGGCCACCTTGATGCGTGTTCAGGATGGTGGTTTCGCAGACACCCCATGTAAAAAGCTTCCTTTCGGTGAAAGAAAATGGAGGATTCTGAAAAAAAGCTCATGTCCCCATGAAATCGCGATCTTTTCGAAATATCTCGCGAAATATGCGGTTTAGAGAAAATACCCATGAAAACAATTTTGTAGGAAATTCAATATTCTACAAAAAATATTCTATACACTTTTCTCGAAATACGCTTATTTATCGAGATATATCGTCTTTTTTCTCTCGTCACGCAATCGTGGATGCATGCGATCGTAAAAGGAGTAAAAAGGTCGTTGAAATTCATTCATCCGGAAATAATTGCAACAACATTCCATTAAAAATGGAAGCAATTAGCCCTGTGATGAAAGATCCCGTGAAAATTCAGACGCGCACGAATGCCCCGTGGAGGATCACCCTCTCTGCTGGCTGTTCGTACGTTCCCGTCGGTACTCGGTGATGTTCGTCGGGTCATTGGGTCAAATCCACCGTCATGCATGCATGGGGGTCAAACCCGAATGCACACCCACGCGATTACACAGTGTGCGGTATACAGTCGCGTAAAGTTGCCGTTATATCCGACCTTTTGCAATGCAAACCTTGTCACCCCTTTGCACTCACCGTCTCTCTCTCTCTCTCTCACTCTCTCTCTTTCCCTCGCAGAGCTACGAAAAGCTCTCTGACACTCGACCCTTTGGTATATCCAGGGGGAAAAAAAGGGACGAAAAAGAAAATATACACGGCTACGAATGAAAGAGCACTTTACCAGCATTTTTCGAGGATAAAAACCTGATAAAAAATATAGATTTCGACATTCAATCAATCGTTCGTCATCGATTTTAATTTCGTTCAAGCACGATCGGGAATAAGTCACAATGCCGATAAAATGAAAATTTCGCTGAAGAGAACGTTATATCACTTTCGTACTCCCCTTGGGCGTTAATCGGGATTAAAAAAATAATTCAGCCCTGTTTGTTTACCCTCACGGTGATATTCTCGGCAGTGCAAACACGAAAGTGGCATGAAGAATTCTCACAAATTGGGTGTGCGAGATTGAAATTGCCATCCAAGCGCGTTGAGTGTCAAAAATCGCCTCTCCTCGCGCGAATCGACCATCAATTTCGACCCTCCGTTGACGAACTTTTTACGGTGGATTAAAATAATTCGATGAATTTTTCGTCCCGGAAACATCTGTTTATTCCTGCCTCGCTCTCCGGGGTTAATTATAGAATTAAAAAAAATAATAATTCAGCCCTATTTTTTTGTCTATTCTCATGGGGATGTTCTCGGCGGTGCAAATACAGAAATGGGAAAAAAAAGGACTTTCCACAAATAATACAACGATGCGTTATTCTTTGTTCTCTCCAACGGAATATCGTCGCGTGTGTAGGCGGGGAATGAAATTTTTATCAGTCGGCCACTGTCGTAAATGCGACCACGTAAAAACCGTGAAATGATGGAAAATAAAAATAACAGCAAAAAAGCCTCTCCTTTTTTTTCGCAATCCGCCAAGACGTCATCCGCGTTTCGGTCAATCGGTTTTCACGAGCGTAACATCCGCTCGTCCCTGCTAACGCGAGCTGCGGCTTTCATCTCTCTTTTCTCAAATTTATTTTTCATCCCGCCCGTCTCTCATCTCGCGTTTTTTCTCTCTCCACTTTTTCGGATATCTCCTGTCGTTTTCGTTGCAGAATCAGTGTCACCGAGGCCACAAATCGTCACTCTTATGAGTTTTGAAGTTGTATCCTACATGCGGTCACGAAAAATCGCTGTAAAACTCGGTGTCGGATGATTTTAGTTTGGTCCATCTGCCTCTCGTCCTCTCCATCCCCGTCATTATCAGTGACGCGAGCCATCGAGGAGGCCAAGCGCGTTTTATACGCGATGATTGTCATTCGCAATAATGCGAAACTCCGTTCACCCGAGGGGGTCCATCTCTCTCTCGCAACATCCCCCTTTCGTCTCTCATATATTCCACGCGAAACAGCGAGCCTCCCTTTCATCGCTCGTTTCCCGACGACTCACCCCCGAGAGTAACCCTTCGAGGGCCGCTGGCCCTGTTCTGCATCCCCTCATTCCTCCCTGGCAAATGCAAGCAGCTATTTTTAGAACACAGCGTGCTTTGCATTCGAGACCCCGTCGCGCGCGTCCGGCCTCCTCATCCTCCCTCTCGGTCCTCTCCTCTTTTTTTTTTCTCCCTCTTTCGCTGACTCTCTCTCTCCCTCTCTCTCTAACGCTGCTTTTCTCATTAATTTTGATTTTTCCAGACCGTAACCAACCCCCGAGGTATAACGAGCCTTCCGGCCGGCTCAGTTACTCACGACCTGCTGATATACCCACTTTTTGTTATTTATTCTTTTTTTATTTTTATCTCTTCTCCCTCTCCTGTGTTTTCTCTACCCATTTTCTTTTTTATACACACCCGCTCATACAAGCTTCATTCTGCTTCAACCCCTCGTTATGCCGTCGTTCGCTTCACCCCCTCCCCCCTCCCCCCTTTTTTTGTTATCTTTACTCTCGTATCCGTACTTGTTTTCCACTTGGATTCAACAGAGTACGTCATTGTGGTCGCGAGGAATCTCTCCTCAAAAGCGATGAATTTCTTTGACTCTGTTCGTATAAATGTGTCTGCCTCTCTCCCTCTCTCTCGTGCATCAATCAATTGTTTGATGGACGTGGACTTTAATTGCGACATTCGGTACGAAAAACAATCGGATTTTCATACTTTTCCGTTTCTCTGAACACATATCCGTGTTTTCCTCGTTTTTTTAACGAGTTTTACGAAAAACGAGATCTCGCATGAAACAAACTGCACTCCCTGATCGTTCAGCATCCATGGACTCTCGGATTCAATGTCTAATCACGTACTATCAGCGTCGCTGCCGAATTATCGTCCCAATATTACCCAGCTGTTCAAACAATCAGCTATCGATTACACAGTCATCATCATGGACCATAAAATTGACGATAACGCGTCATTAACGAAACGTGCGAATTGATTAAACTCGCGGGTCGAAATGAATTTTGTTTTTCACAGCGAAACATGCGTTGAAATATTTTGACGTTATTTTTCATAAAAAGCTGCAATATTGTGGGAAAAAAACACCTCGATGCATGCTATTGTGGTTTAAATGTAAATTTTATCGTATTATTATTGAGCTCTCCCTCCCTCTCTCTCTCTCTTTATCATTCTACATTGGGCCTTTACATCGAAGCAGGGAATAAAATACACACGGAATATCGAGTGTTTCGATATTTGGCCTGGTTCCATTTCAAACAGTCATATGCTACGTTTTATTGCTTTTGCTTATTGTGTGCTTGTTATTGTTGTTGTCATCGTTCACGTCAACATCGTCAGTCGTTGTCGTGTTTGGGCTTCGGAAGCCGCAGAGGGAAATACCGTATAACGGACACAGGTGGGCGAAGCTCGTGTTTGGTTTCCGCTGGATCTTTGCAGGTGAGAGACAGACGGGGCACAAAGCGGGAGCACGTGCCAATCGAGCGAAAGCTTTTCTTGACTTTCTCACCCCTCGAGGAATTTTACGAACTCTTTGATACAGATATTCGTACCCAAAAATAACGGAGCAACACTCGTCGATCGAAACATCACGAATATGATCTCAAATTTCGATAAAATCAAAGGAAACTTTTGTCATTTCCGGCCAACTTTGGAAATAACGAAAAAAAAATTTTCGTTTGTTTGGAGGGATGGAAATATTTTGAATGACCGTTTGTGGAGCTCGTTTATTTCCTCCTCCAGCGGGAAATCATTGAGCGTTCTTTTTTTTTTTATTTTTGCTCGCAAATTCGATTCCCCCTACGAATTTTGCAAAGGAAATCCTGTCGTTTTCGTATACGACTTGTAATTTTGTGGAGACATCAAGGGATGGAGAATTCAACGAGAAATATGTTTATCGAAATTCTTTGATCTCGACGACGCGTTAGCGCGCAGCTTTCCATCAATAATAAAATTTCATTTGGAGCAACGAGCGAGGCTCCGCACGCTCGACTTTTTCTTTTCCTTCATCCGAGGCTTAACGGAGAACGAAACCGGGGCTGCATATGTACCGGAGGGTTTATCCCGTGTAACTTTGTGCATTTGCATTTCGACAAAAAATTTAAAAAAAGCAAAAAAAAAAGAACCGGAATTTACGAGCTTTTTCTTCCGCGATGTTACGCAAAATTGGATTTTTGCGACGACGAAAAATTCGGCTGAATCTTCCCCTTGGTCTTTTTCTTCAAAAAAGATCGCGAGTCCAGCATCGCAGAAGGGTACGAAATTTGAGAAAATATCTTTTTCGTAAATTCATGCTTGTCCAAAGTTGTTTTATTTTATTGACAAAAATGCTGCGTGTGGAATGATTTCTGAGCGATAAAACGATGAAATTTTTCACGATTAACAGGCAACAACGGAGGTATGATGTATTTTCCATTCGATCCTATGGGATTTTAGCGTGTATTTTATTTTTACGGTGGATGTAACAGGGCGAGAGCTGGGCGAATAAAAATCGCGTGCTCGCGCGCACGAGAGCTCGTCCGAAGCTCCTGCGATGCTGCGGGAAAAAGCGAGGTACTTGTAGGCAAACCCCGAAGGCTTATCTCGTGTCATCACTCCTCGTTCCACGCGGCGTTTTTCCTCTGCCAACTCCAAGGGGAATAAAAAATCCCGTCCGTGTCCTCTCCGGTTACTACCGCCGTCGATTTTTTATCCAGCTCGTTCTTCCTCCTCTCGTTCGGTCAGCATTTTTTTCGTGTGCTCTCATTATCTTTTGATGGAAAAAAAAAAAAAAAAAAAAATTGCGAAAATGTTTGGCTCCCACCGAGCCTCAAACACTTTTTGAGCTTCGAGCGAGAGAGATTAAACAACTTCGATAATACTCGAATATCTGATCGTCCCGCTCTTCTCCGTCGCGCGAATTTTTCGACGCTACACGATTTTCTCATTTCGCTCTCTTTTAATCTCCACTGTCGCACAGTACACAGTTTGCACGTTTAGGATCCAGTTTCTTTTTTTTTCACCAGCGAGGGAGAGTAAAATTCGATGCAGAGTTTTTAATTAAATTTTTTCGCCGTACAATTTTCTGCCATTTTTTTTAGAAACGCTCGACGACATCGCCGGCGATCGCCGATTCGTTCGGCTTTCGGCGGATTTTTCAATGTTTTGAACTCGAAAAGATGCAACACGATGCTTTTTCGAGCCCAGAAACGTTCGCCCTTAAATGGGAGAAGAGGAGAATCGTGATGATAAATATCGCCTCTCATTGCGAGAAGATTGTATTTTCACGACCACTGCGGGTATATTAAAGTTGGAGTCGGCTGAAACTTCGTTTTTATGAGCTCGCGAATGGGTCCCGAGCGCAAAACATGCAAAAAAGGAAGCCTGCAACACTCTGCAGCGAGGCGGATGAGTTTCGATCGAGAAGAAAAAGAAAAAGCCGCCATTTTTGAATGCTGAATGTACGAAATAAAAAATGCCAGCTTCCGTTCTAAAAGAAGGGAGAAAGAGGTACCGGCTCTAACGCTTTAATGAGTTTTCTTATGAATTCTCTCGAGATCACGATTATTGACAAAGTTACACCGGAGAAACTTGAAGATAAGATCGTTGAGTGTCTATTCAGCGATGAAAATGGGGGATGGAACAAAAATTCAACAGCTGTATCAGGGAACACTCGTTTTGCTTTTCAAAGAAACCGAAAGATCCGGAGCATTAAGGGGGCATGAAAATGTAAAAGTACGTGTTCGGAGTCTCAACTTTCCCCGCGTTTAACCATGATTTTTACGCTTGTTCCGAGGTCGTTAAGGAGCGAACTTTTACGCGGGTTTGCACCCTTATTCCTGAATGTAAAAAGAAAACCATGCTCGCGCTTTTCTGCGTCGAATAATTTTTTTTTATCTTTTCAATTATTGCACGATTGCGCGTAACGAATTTTACAAAAGTTACGTCTCGATTTCGAATAAATTCAATCATTTTTGTGGCAAATATTGCGAAAAATAAGGAATCGATAGTTTTTCAAAATAATTCAATATTTTGACGTCTCTCGCGTGTAATCTCCCTTATCTGTTTTTTTTTCCTCCGAGGAAGGAAGGGGCTGATACGGTGGCACTGGAAAATGCTATAAATAGAATCAGCACCGAGCCCAACGTCTGTGTATGTCGTCCACTCGATACTATTTTTAGCGAAGTCAAGCTCTCGTAACAATCAAGCTTTTCCGTATTATTTTTAAAACTATATACATTTCATCGAGCTTCCACGATGGATAAAACGACGACGCGAAATAACCCCCGTAAACGCAATCCTGCCAATAACGAAAACCATCGCACATCCGTGTAAAGCTTGATCAATATCGTTATTATTATTATTATTCTTTATTTTCCCACGAAGCTACTTTACTCTTTTATTTTCCGGTCGTTTGTTTCTTGTTTCGGTGTCAGTTGCAGAACGCAATTAATCAACGATGGGGGAACTTTGGTCGGGTTGTTTGACGTTGAATCAACGCGAAGGAGAAGCACAGGGGAAGAGAGAATTGTGAATAAAGAGACATTTCGAAATTTTCACCCAGTCAAAATAGAAAAAGCCAGAAATTCGACAAAACACCTCAAGCACATCGAAAACAAACCAATTGAATCGACCAATCAAATTCTTCTCCCTTTTCATCAATTTGTTAATAACTTTTCCACATTGTTGTCATTCAGCGTCCCACGGACGCTCCACTTCTCCCTAACTTCATCTTGCAAACCTCATTAAAGATCGTCTTTCGCGAATGAGAGATGAAAAAACTGGAGAATAAATCTTGTACGTCCGGCGAAACTCCGGCAAAACTGAAATCGCGATTTCTCCCTACGAGAGATTTGAATTGGCATGTCGACCAGTAAAAGGATGCTGGAGAGAGAGAGAGAGAGAGAGAGAGAAAGAGGATGAAAGAAATTGGAAGAGCGTGCGAAAGAGTAAAAGGGTCGTAGCTCCGAGATCGAGATGAGGATGGACCAGAGATAAATGGGATATGTATAATCCGGACTGGGCTAACAAAACGAATTGGCGGTACGTGGAACAACGAGGTCATCGAACATGAGCGCGTTTGCACATGTATTCGCGTGTATATATGGCACTAGTTCTGGCACGAGGATAAAATGCAGATGTCAAATCCGACATTTTAGTTATCGGAACGTTGATAAAAGAAAAATGCATCACTGCGTCGTCCCTCGAATAGCTCTTGTTCGTACTACTTTTCCCTCGGTCTCGCTCTGTCGTCCATTATCGGGGATAGTCTCGGAAAGTCCGGCGGTATACTCTCGAGAAAAACAGCTGAGAATCTTACGTGCGGGGCTAACGCAACGACGGAAAGCACCAGGAGATTGTAACTGATCGGATTTTCGAGCCAAGCCAGCCTGGCTGGTTTTGGCCGCGAGTATCGCTCGATCAGTAGTAACATCCGTATACGATCAGACATTCGTGGAGTTTTCTTCTTTCGTGTTCCTGTTTCTTTTTTTTTTTTTTAATCGCACGAAAGTAAACAGGAAACGGGAACAGAGTTCTTCATCTTCGAATGGTGGGATGAAAAATTTCGTTGAATAAAGGCCGGTCCACTCGCAAATCCAGCAGCGCCGACAAAGTACGAAGCTGAAATGCGAAATTCGAAAATACCCGGATCAGACATTCCGTCATTTATTTCTAAATTGCATTACGCCATGAGGAACGATTATTGCACTCGAGTCTGGCACGGGAAAATTTGCAAAATTGATAAATAAACGAAATCAATAAAAAATCGAATATTGATCGAGCGAAATTAACGACATCCGCCGGTTTGTGAAAAAGTCCATGGAAGCAATAAAGCCTCGTCGTTGTCTTTGACGTTTCCTTTATTTATATCTCTATCCATGCATCGCGAAGGATAAGCTCCCGAGGGCGCTATACCGGAAGCTGTACTTTGTTGGAATACAAAATTTTTCTAAATAAACTCGTTCTCCGGCATATTCCTCGCGCGTACCCAATAGCAGCTCTGCAGCCTCCAGGCGATTGCATAATTCACCGATGAACCAGTGAACCTCATCCCTATATACCAGCAAACCTCTTCGTACGTTATATGTATACATTCACACACACGCACACACACACACACACAATGTTTCATGCACATGTTATTGTCGATACTCCGGCGATGTACACACAAGAAACTCGACTATATACACCCCTTTATCCTTTTACAAGCTCGAATAACAAATAAAGGCAGACAGGATCGATATCGGTGTTAATTACTCGTCAAAGAGAGCAGGTTTACGGAGTCACTGTACAGTCTCCTCTTTCTCTCATTATCCCATTGAATGGTTCATCCTTCCTCTCGCGTCTTTTTTCTCCTCTTCCGCCGGTGTTTCTCTAAACGTTCTCCACGTACGATTGCCACGCGTATATAATAATCGTCTCAACGTCAAACTGCGTGCTAATTAATTCGCATTAAGCTTACGTATAATTCCGCAGTAGAGAAAGAATTTCTCATGGAATAAAAAAAAAAAGAAATAGTATTGGAAACAGCGAGAAATTCAATTTTTCACGATATTCATCGCCGCAGTAGAAACATTCTCGCTCGAATCAGACACATGCTCAAACGCACGCTCGATGGACGTACGCTTCGATGCTGCGAAAAAAGACTACTTTTTTTTCCCAGCTCCATATCGAATCTATCGATTTATCTTGTTTTTACCGCGTACTCTTTTTCCTTTTAGAAAGAGCGGGAGAAAAACGAGGTTTTTCAGTTTACGCAGGCTGCGAATGCATAATTCACGCCGGATTGACAGTGGAACCACTTGTATCGCTTTTTTTGATGTATGACCTTCCCTCCACACATTCTTCCACTCTCGGAGCCCGCAATATTCGGTGCCACGCTTAAATTCACGAAAGTTTGCACGATTATATAACATAAAACTGGTTACGGTCCAAGTATATATACAAGGTGTCTCAAAAGTCACTGTCAACGATTCAAAGTTCGATTTTCGACGAAATTACGAGTCGAAAAATATTTTTGTGTTTTTTTCCTACGACCGAAACCTGACGAGTTATTCGTCGTCGAAGTTTGAGCCAATCGCGGACCGCGAGCGTTCGATTGGCCGAGCTGTACGACGATTAATAACTCGGCCGGCGTTCGTCGGGTGAAAAAGTGCTTGTAAACTTTTCGTCTTGGAATTTCATGACCGATTCAACCGCAAAATGATGTACCTCGAGTTTTGAAACACCCCTTGCGCACGTGTGAAATTTGCGCGGTCTTGAAAAAAACTGAGTACTTTCTCTCGCGGGGAATCTCAGCGCGCCTCTTTAACGATGGTATATTTTTTCCGATGGAGAATATGGACCACACGCGAGAATCGTAAATCTCCCGAGGACCTCCGACACCCTTTTACTATCGCAGATATATATAGGCGTGTACCACTATTCGACTTTTGGTCCGCTATTTCCGGTCGATTCGTACTCTTCTCTCGTGCTCCTTTTCGTACGTTACACGCTTTTACACTTCTTTTTTTCTTCTTCTTTTTTTTTCTCCGAAGAATCGAACGAGAGAGGACAGTCCCGCGTTATCTCGAAACGATAATATCCTACGTGGCATCTTTTCGCATTGCCACGCTCGTAAAGAACACTCCCTTTGTATATAAGACGAGAATGGTCGCTTCGCGTTACGGCAAACGCTTGTGCAGGCTGTAAAAATAAAAACAGATCCCTCTGAGGAGCACCGTTATTCAGCATTTTACGTTTATGCCTTCTGGATTTGCCCAAAGTGCCGTGAAAAATATCCCTCCTCCCTCCTGCCGCTTTCCAAAAGTCTGGAAACTTAAATTTCAAAAAAGAACCCCAAAAACGAGTAAAATCGTTCATGGAAGTCGTCGAAAAACCGTGAAAGACGTAAACTCTTGAAATTGTCGAGAAAATAAAAATCGTTTATTCGTCACTTTTCGCATTTTTTTGTAAATTCCTCGAGAGAAATTTGGAAATAATGATTTTCCATCAATCATCCGGAAATGTTTCCTTGTCCCTTTGAGTGAAAAGTTTGGACGTTTTCTTCTCGATCTTTGGCGATATTCACTTCCGGTTTTCAGGGGCGAAATGCATGCGTCCAAAACTTGGGAGATCCATAAAACATGTAGATGTATTTGTTTCTCATTTTTTGTCCTGCATTCGCCGCTATCTGTGCCTTAAGGGCGAATCTCTGTTCGAGTCGGTATGAAAAAGAGACCTCGAGTGAATGACACACAGTCTGACACACACAGAAACACCCTTTTGTAGTTTACGAGTGTGCTCCTGGCTCTCTCTCTCTCTCTCTCTTCTTCCCTGTCACTCTCCTTTCTTTGCGTTCAATCCGTCTTATTGAGCGAGCATGTTCCGTCTTGGTAACCGGAAGTAGCTAGACAATAGCTCGTCGATGGAGAACTGCCTTGCTTCTCTCTCCGATTCGCAAAGTAACCTCGGAATATACGTACATGCAACGAGATACCGCGTAAAGATGCCAGTTTGATACTGTTGCGATCGTTTACGTTCGTCTCTTGACACACATAAAACATTTCAAGACGAACTGTCGGAGAGAATACTTGGACACGTCGCGCACGTGAATTTCGAGGTTCAAAAATGAATATCAAAAAAAAAAAAGACCATTTGGAAAAACCTTTTTGTCGACATAATTAACGTTCGATTAATATCGAATAAAATTATTTTGATTTAAAATTAATATTAATCCAATGATTTTTTTTATTAAAACTGTATTGAGAGGATTTACTTGATAAATCTCGGACGTTTGTACGAAGGATGTATCGAGCCGAAATAGACCACGAATTGGGAAAGCCATCGAGGAGAGTGGTCCAGAAATTTTCCCGGCGTATCCTTGAACTTTCCGCCTTAGTTCTTTATGGATCTTTCGCTCTCTTTATTTTCCTTCTACTCGAGATGTTGATGCTGTAATTTTGCAACCTTCGCTCAACCAATGAACCACTACTGGCATAAACATAGAACACTGTAGGATCACACATTTGTAGCACGCGGAGAGGTTATACAAGATTCGCTCTGGGGGCTTTTCGGGAGTGCGATGCTTGCACACAACGCTCTTCTCCTCGGCTCCACTCTCTCCCGCCTCATCTCACACATGGAATTTTCGAGTCTCGACGGACCTCAGTCGACCCTTAATTAATTTTTCTCACTGTACAGCAAACGCTCACGTATATGCACAAAGACATTCTTTCATTTCTTTCTTTGTTCAGAGACGAGAATTGCTCGGAAAATTTCTATTAATAAAAGTCGACACTTCAACGAAAGAAAAAAAATGAAGAAACAACGGATTTGTGACATTTCGTCACAAACTAAAAATAATCATCCGGAAGCGAGTCTTCATTGTTGAATGTACATTCGAGGGCACAGTGGAGTTCTGGGATTATTCGGATCTTCGTTTGTCGTAATTTATGACGCGTGCGGTACCGGCTCGTCCGGAAAATACACGCTTCACGGGTGCGAGAAAGTCGCCAAGAGCTCGAGGTCCGCGATAAAGCGGACGTACAGGGTGTCCCGAATTTCGGATGCTGTCAATTCAAAGTCAGATTCAGGATGAAATTTCGAGTAGAAATGTATCGCGGTACTTTTTTTATACGACCAAAATCTGAAGAGTTATCGGCTGTCAAAGTTTCAGCCAATCGCGCGCGAGCCCTCCCTTTTCTATTGGTCCAACTTTGTTGCTTGATAACTCAACGGGGGTTCGTCGGATGGAAAAGTGCTCGAGGACTTTTCGACTTGGAATTTCATCCCCGTTGCGGCGCTGAATCGTCAGCACCCCCTTTTTCGGACACCCTGTATGTTCTACGTGTATTTCCTTCGTATGTCGCGGCGTGATACGGCTTTCGGTGGCGATGAATAAGAGAGAAAGAGACGCACAGAGTGAGGTGTGAATTCGCTCCCGATTGCCGGATGGTCTGTGAATAATTTCCTGCGAAACTGGACACGAAGCAGCTTTAAACGAGCAAGAGACAGTTGGCGGGAGTGAAAGAGAAGCGAGGTTTAAGTGGATCGCGTACTCGAGTGTCTCGTACATGCGCTCTGATGCCCTCATCTCTATGCCGACACAATATCACGTCCGTTTTCTCACGTCCTTCCATCCGTATATAAATCCATAACAATTTCTGCTGGATGACGCGTGAGGCAAAACTACCCCCATTTGGGACATTCTAATCCCTTGAGGACATTTCGACCGACCCAACGAAAATGTGACAAAAAAATCAGTCGACGAACAAATTACCATCTCAGATGACACAATTTGCAACATTTTTCGAAACAACAATTTGGCAAAAGTTTTGACTTATTTTCACTTTTACGCCCTTAATTGTCGGATGAAACGTGTGTCACGCACGTATTCCTTTCCAGCGAGGGGTAGATTCAGAGTGGTACTTTGTAGGTGCGAGGAGGAAAAATTATGAACCCCATTAGTACGACGGAAATTCAACATCCATCACTAGGGGGTGCATGGAAACCTGGACAGGTTTGATCGAAATCCGGGGGTGTAAACCACCCCCTCCCGCTCTCTACTCCTTTCCTCTCCCTTTGACCTTGAGGCGTACATTCGTCATGTGACGAGCATTTGCGTTTTCCAAGTTACGATCCGAAACGAAACGTCATGCACGTTTTGTCGTCTCCGAGCTCTTTGCGTTTCTGCTGATGGCATTCGCGGCGACTCGCACACGCGACCGGACGAAAAACCTCGATCTCCCGTTTCGCGATCAATCAACGTTGCAATCCCCGCGTTTTCTCGTACACGAGAAAAGCGAAACAACCCTCTGACGGCCTGGGGAGAAAATGAAGGGAAAAGAGCGAGGAGGGATGGGAAATCGTAATTTTTACGACGAATCACGCGGTTGTTCGTTATTTTTTTTTATTCCACTTTTTGTCGTGACATTGTTGATTCTCACGTGCCTTCAACCGTAAAGAACTTTGCTGCGATAACAGAAATAAGGGTGGAAAAGGATAGAAAATACTGATTTAATTGACTTTAATCACACGAAGCATCGTTGAATCTCGTTGCTTTTATCAACATTTTTCGTAAATTCGGGAAAGCGAGAGTGAGGCTTTACTTCAATTCGTTCCTGACGGGAAAACATTTATTTAAATTGCCGCGAGGCATTTGTCATATTTGTTTCTTTTGACAAAACGCAAAATGAGATATTCATCTCTTTTTTTTCGGTCTCGCCGAGAATTTATTTCCGAATTGGTTTTAGCCCGGAAAACACATCGAATTTTCATGAAAATTTCGTCCAGGGGAGAATGAAATAGAATTTACGACGAGAGAAAGCGTCTGGGAAAGGGGGTAAAAAAACGATGGAAATAAAAATCCAAAGCGGGAGCACGAGGCGTACGAGAATTCAAACGTCGAGGGTTGGCGATTGATCGACAGCCGTACGTTCTTTTCACCCTGCTTCGATGGTATCGATACGCCGAAGAAAATCTTCTCGTAAAAAAATGGACCCTCTTGATCAGACTGTTGCGAGAATTCAACGAGTTCTCCGACCTCTCGGGGTTCATGCCCTTCGCGCTCTGACGCACGAGAAGAAAAACGTCAAAGTGTGCGAAAAATAAAGGCTCAAAAACGAGCTTTCTGCGGAGTCCCATTCGCCCTAATGGATTACCGCAAATATGACAACAAAAAAATTGTATAATTCGGCAAAGCACCGGGTTAATCGTGGCGATAAAATTCCATTGGTTAATTACCTCGAGGCTCGCGAGCTCCGTACGTTTTCCCAAACGTACGATTAAGGGGGTTCACACATTTCAGACTCGACGCTCCGTCTACCGGAGGGAATCACACATAACCCAGACGAAAATTGCCTAATTTTCTTTCCTCCTCGAGTAATTAACCAAACCTTCAACTTTTTACAAGACACGGAGCGAAATATTCATTCTTCGAGCAAACTTTTTCGTTTATTCAGCAGCACTCGATGTAGAACATTGAAATCTTTCAAGGGCATATTCCCGATTTAAATGATGGGCGGAGGGTTTCGAAGGGCGTGCAAGCAAACCTAAATAACCCTCCCTCGCGTATAACGTGTATAAATTCGATGCCGTACAACTCTGGGCGCCGTGTCTTCCTCACGATCGATCGTACACATTTCACTTCCGCTAAATTCAAGAAACGCGCCCGAGGACGAAAATTCGTCGATAAAAATTCAGGCGAACAGCGCGATCCTGCTGAAAATCACCGACTATTGACGAACTGATTGGAAAATGAAAAAAAAAATGAAAAAAAAAATGAAAAAAATCAGCTTTTTTTCCACAAATCTCGTGCAAATTTGGAAGAGGGTGAATTCGCGTCGTAAATGACGAAATCGCTTTTGCACGCGTGCAAGGACCGAGGGAAAAGGGCGAAGAGAGCCCGCAAGCTCGCGGTTAGGGTCAGAGCGAGACCCTCGTGGGTTACAGCACAGGCCGCACCTTGACCTGACGCGCGTGTTTGTGTGTGTTTGAGTGTCGAGTGTACGCTGCTTATTCTCGCGATCAAACTTGGCGCCCTCGCGAGTTTCTCGCGTGTGAATCAAGATCGCGAGAGTATACACGCTCCTTTCCTCCCTCTTTCCACCCTCGACGCCCGCACTTTCTCCGTATTTTTTTACAAGCCGACAAACTCGCCGGTATATACACGACTGACCTTACCTGCTCGAGCGAAGATCAGTTCAATCGGCGGGCATGCATGCATTTATACTTTGCGCGCGTATATAAACTTGCACGACCACAGTCTACAGGTTATTTTCTCAGGGTTGAAAGCTTTCCAACTTTCGTACACGATACGCGATGTGCCAATGGGGGTAGAAGCTACAATATACCCTGTTACGAAAAAAAAACAAGCCGAAAGCACAGCAGGAGCCTCGAGACTCGTCATTTTCGATGTTTCCTCGAGAGGCCCTCTCTCGTTCACGGAGCTTTTCACTTTTTTGCTCGATTCTTCCAGCACTTTTTGTAATTTCTCGAATATTATTTACGAATCATTTTCAATCGATTGAATTTTTGAAAAATTATGAAACTCGGACGATTTTTTTTTTGCCTACAGTGTCTGCATATGTTTGAAAGAAAACAGTCGAGGTGCAGCTCTGGGGATGAAATGTTCAAGTGCATATCTCGGAATGAGATATTTTGCCACAAAATTCCGATCTGTCTGCAAGAAAAATGAAAGAGCTTTTTTTCGACACCCTAATGAGTGTGCAGAGGTATATTAGCGTCTGCAGGCTCGATGTAAAACAGACAAATGACCCTGAAGATTGATGGTGAGCTACTGCAGCTATCATCGCACGAAACACGCGCTCTGTCGCACACACGCGGACGCTCTGCTGTAATGGATCAGACCATCGTTGTCGAGTGTGTATATTCACGGTGCTGTTGCAAGCATCCATCTACATGTATACAGTCGAGACTCTTAAGGGTGAATTTGTACGGATGCATATCGTTGTCCAAGCCGGCTGATCAGAGCAGAGGTCAGCCCTGTGTGAACGATCTTCAATGTCAAACTTTCAAACCCACGAATTTATTCCACATCGAGGGAAAACAAGAACATAATGGACAGAAAAATACTAATCTTCTTTCCTTTTTTTTCAATTTTTTTAAAAACAATTTCCCAATAACTTTTAAGCACGCAGTTATCGTCGAAAATTAAATCGCGCAATCCTCAAGGACTCGAAGGATTCGCACCCCGTTTTGGTTTTCGTGCGATTACACCCTCGAAACACACCCTTAAGAAAATTATCGCGCAAAATGTTCGGTGTTGAAAAAACGTCGCGTCGATGACGGGGGGGAAAAAAAAACAATGATATACTCGACGAGAATTCTCTAGCGAAGTAATCGTTGGGGTAAAAACCGAGAAAGGGAAAAAAACGAGAGCGACGCAGAGAGGGGAGGAATTCTACGTCCTCGTCGTTTTCGCGTTGTTTTGTTCTCCATGCGGGCTTTTGTTCATCCTACACCTCGTTTCCTCCTTTCCTGTGCCACCCCCTTTCAGAGACGGAGGCTCGATTCTCCCTCGTGGGTTGTAACTCTCGAGCTTGAATCCGCTGGTTTTTAAGGGATGTTCGTGCTCTTGCGAGAGCACACCACGATTGTCGGACACTGCGGTCGACCATCGTATCCACCGGCGTATACCGGCATATAAACGTATGTATACCGGGTGTCCCAAATTGCACCGACCAATAATCGAGGGTTGGATCGGCGACGAAAATCCAGATCGAAAAGTCCTTTACCATTTTTTCGTACGACCAAATTTGGACGCGTCATCGACCGTCAAAGTTTTGGCAAAATTGATCGTGAATAACTCGACACCCGTTAGTCGGATCGAAAAGTACTTTGGGACTTTTCGGTTCGAAATTTCGTCGCCGATGTGATTGCGAATGTTGACGTACACATTTTTCGGACACCCTTTGTATGCATATAATTGTACGGGTACGTGTGACCGATTGCGAGTGAAGAGAAAACACTCCGGTACATGTGTACGATCGTCCAGAATTCGAGGGTGCATCGGGGAGGGAAAAAGTCTATAAACTATGGGTTTGCGGTGGACAAGCTTGGCACCCTCTCTTCCTCCTCCTCTGTAGACGTGTATGCACACACGTTTACGCTATTTTCGTTCCACCGTTCCAATTTCACGAGTTGAATCGTCGAGTTTCGTGGTCGTACAATTTCATACGGTTATCCACCAACTGGGTACTTTTTTTTTTCATCCTGCTGCAGTGTCACACAGTTCTTCATTTGGAAATTATCATGATGTACCCTCCGCTGATATATTTGCGTAATCGCAGCTACGCCACTTGAAATTTTGATGGAAAACGAATGATTCGAGGGACAGTCGCTTTTTTCGTTGATTCCCACGTGGATCGATCGATGACGCTTTGGTGCTGATTTTTTTTTCCTCAATCTACATCGAAAACGTTATTCCGCCTCGTTTCACGAGCCATTTGCTCTTCGATCCAATCGAATATCAACAAGGTGTTTTCTCTCTCTCGTAATTTTTTTTTTTACCCTTAACCCACTCTCAGAGCGAGTCGACACTGCCCCTGCTTAACTGTTCGTGGGTTAAGGTTTTTTTTCTCCCTTTCCTCTCGTTTGCCGAGAAAAGGGCAAGAGATAGGTTTTAGATACTCAAGTGTATGTGCTATACAGCGTTCTTGCCCCTGCTCTGCACACTTTATTGGCCTCTAAGTAGTAAAGTCCATTAAATACGTCTACCTTCTCGCGGTTCTACACTACTGCGATATTCTCCGGTTATGCTTCGCCTGCTCGGAGTATTCGGCGCTCTCGGACCTGCCCTGCCTTCGTTTTACTGTAAATTCGCTTTTCAACGATGTCTATGGGCTATTCCACGCGAAATTCCTCGATTTTCCATAGAGCATTTTCGACCCGACCATTTTCAAATTTCAGCTAAAAATCATGCGGTTGAGAATTTTTTTCGAAAAAATCCAAGCGTCAACATGCTTTTCCCATTATTTTTCCATTCTTTTATTACCGCATTGCGCATTAGATTTACGTATTTTTTCGGTCGACGAATTTTTTGAATAAATTTCGACGTGGTTCGTAAAATGCTTTCGTTCGTAAAAAAAAAATCGAAGCAATCAAAAATCAAAATCAAGGCCTTTTCTCTGGAGCGTGGACTTTTTTCGCGACGACTCTGTCGTACATTCTGCTTCACTTTTTCCTCATCAGAGGTCGATAGGCCTGCACATGTTTTACATAAATACCAATTTGCGATCGTAGGGATGATCACTCGGTTTGCTGATTGACGGATAAGCCCCGGCGTGGTCCATTATACGGAGAGGAGCGTCGGATGCACCCCCTGAGGGTCACAGTTCGATGACTCTCAGCGCGAAAAAGGGAGAAGAAAAATATATCTAGAGGGAGGCTGCTGAAGCTTTCCAGAGAGGTTGACACTCGATTGAAAAGCACCTCGTTGTTGCAAGCTCGGGGTGAAGACAAGGGATGCTTTTCTCCGTTGTATCATCGACTTTTATCTTGTGTATATCCATATACACGGAGATTTGCATAAACGTATCAACATTAGGGTGTCGAAAAAAAAATGTAAAAAATTCACGCCTCGCAAAAAAAATCTTCTTCAGACTCGTCACTATTCCCCATACTTCCCACGTTGTTCTTACGAAAAATGAAAAATTGCCATGTGCAACTCTCAAATATTGATATTCAGAGCCGAAATTTCAACTGGCTCCAAATTTCTCTCGAGTATCTGCCAGCTTTTGAACCTGCTTGGAAGGAAAAAGAATTTTTTTTTTCATCACCCCGATGTAATCTTGATAGAGGGTTGTCGAACGAAAGCTGCGGAAGTCGTATGACTTTTTCCCAATAAAATAGTACCAGTTACATTCTTTTGTTTGCTGTGAACGTGAATCTATTTGTGATATCTATTTACTGTACCACGTATATGGATAGCTGATGCACTTGGAATCTCAAAGACCCTTCTTTCCACTCTCTTTTTTCAGCTTTTTACATACACCCCTTTTACATCCACCCCAACCCTCTCACTCGCAGATCTTTTACGGCCTCTTTCCTTCCTCGTTCGTCTTCGTCCCAACGACGAAAAACGCGATCCTGTCCCGTCGATACACACTCGAGAATTCTCCCTCCATTTATCAAAAGATCAAAGTTACTCCCGATTCTCATGTACGAACTATCGATTATGCATCAAGCCAGCGTCGAACATCATTATTCTTCCTCAGCGGAGCAGCAACGATGAAATTTTCAAAAAAAATCTGTTTGCTATTTTTCCCGAATTTTCTCAAAATTACGTCCTTCAAGGAGTCGATGAACTGTTTTTCGAAATTTTCCCATAGTTTAAAATGATAAATTCTTGAAAAAAAATGGTTCGGGGCTGTATAAGATTCGCGTCTTTAATCGCGAAAGTTGCATATTTATTCAATTACGTTTTTGAGTTCGCTGAATTTATGTTTCTCGCGAAGTTTGCGCGTCAATGTGTTTGTGCCGTCCGACGATAATTTTCCTACTCGTACGACGTTCAATTTTAATCTCGATGACGATCTTAGTCGACCGACAAACTCGATTACGAGTGCTCTCGCGTATCTTGCAATAATTCAATGTTGAATAAATAAATCCCTGTGAAGATCGGTAAATCAACATGATAAATTATTCCGTAAATAAACACGAAATTTCTCCCTACGATATTAGCACGCTGAGCGATACGGATGCGACGAGAGGATCGTGCCAAATTGCTGTTCAAACAAACCCGTTTCCGGTTGCCGCGCGAGAATCATCGCGAATCCAATAATCACCTAAATGCATATTCCGGCGCACAAGGCGAATTTTCACTCTGGAAAATGACTTTTCCTTCATTTCTTCCGCCACGAGAAAAATAAGAAAAATGTTTACACTCCACGAAAAAAAATTTCGAAAATCGGAAAGTCGCGAATCAAAAAGAACTTTCGTCTCGTTTCGCCAGCATCAAGGAGGACATTTTTAGTGCCATTTTTACTCGCTGGAAGATTCTCTCGTTGTAATTACTCAAAGACGTATAAAATGGAGAGAATATTTTTGACTTTTTTTGCTTTTCGGGGCGACGAAAAACGAGATTGAACGTCGAAAAAATGATTTTCCACGATCTTTATCGGGATGCGATGACGTATTGACCTACATCGACCTATCTGTACCGGAAGTACGGAGAGTTTTATCGCGGACGAGGAAGGAGAGAGGCGAGAGGGAGGAGCAGATCGAGGGAGAGAGAGAAAAGTCCCAAGACGATGCATCGCTCGCATATGGATGTTATCGATTGAGAAACAGGACGAAGGGGAGGAAAAAGAAGGATACGAGCGGCGAACAAAGATGTATATGCGTTTAAATGCCGAGATAATCGATGAAGGCTCGAGATAACGGGATTTCAAGATCCTCCTTGGTTTCTCATCCTAATTCGATGATATCCCAACTGTGAATGTCTCGTTATTTCATTTCTCCCTCGTTTAACTTGGTCCCTGAGGCAATGGACCTTCCTCTCGCTCTCTCTCTCTCTCTCTCTCTACTCTTAGTTTCTCCTTCGTCCCTCAAATTTTTCTCGAATCCTCGACGACCGAACTTTCACCCTTTCGAAAACCAAAATTTCGAAAAAAAGCTTCAAACGAAACATTTCCAAGTACAAAACGTCGTCAAATCTTTTTTTCCATATGGTACATTTTGATCGAGGTTTTTTTGAAAAAGCACCTTCCTGGGAGTCTCAGGATTGTCGAAGACTTTAAACGAGGTTAGAAATATTTTCATCACGGTGGAATTTAATGAGATGTTGGACTGTACATCGAAAGAAAAAATAAACAGCGTTTGTATTGAACGATGTTACTGTTTACGGCTATAATTGTTTTTAATTAAGGAAAATTATTATATGTACTTGGAAAAAATGAGTGAAAAAAGTGGTGAGCTCAGGGTGTGTTGAATCAAATTGACGATGAACGTTTGATATTTCGTTGTTGTTTTCAGCCGACAGCAGCTTCCTGTTGGCGAACGCTCAGATCGTCGATTTTCCGATCGTCTACTGCAACGAAAGCTTCTGCAAGATATCGGGCTACAACAGAGCCGAGGTCGGTTTATCGAATGTCACTTCACCTCTTTTTGTTATTTTCATGATTTTCGCACGGGCGAATAATATGATAAATGGAGAAATTAACGGGAAATGAACGAATGAGCTCCGATGATGCTCGACGACGTTTCCGCGAGTCGCGAAACGGTGCGAGGGTGGAAAAAAGAAGGCCCTTTTCTTTTATACACTTTAGCCGTTCGACCGACTGTCTGTTTAACTTGGCTCGATAGATTAAACGCGAGGAATGATCCGGATAATAAGATTTATGACGAAAGCTTCTCCACTTCCCTTCAAACTTCCCATCTCTTCGCTTTAACCGATTTAATATGAATATATATGCGCGTATATTATGTGTGTGTACATATCGATGGCATTGTGAGTAAATCGGACGAGGTAGCGAGCAATTTCTCAACGCGACGAATGTTATTACACTCCCGAGTGTTTTTATCGTTCGATTAATCGTTATTAAATTTTATCGACCGTCGGTAACATTTCGTAATCGGCTAATCAAAGAGCAGCATCTTTACGATCTTTCATCGAAGATGAGACAATTTTTACCGTCGAATTAAGAACGTCAATGGGATTTCAACGAAATTAACAAGGGGAATGCGAAACTCGCGTATTTCTGAAATTCTGTTTTTTTTTTTCAATTTTTTTTCACGATTTATTGCGAATAATTCGCGGAACAAAATCTCGCTGATATCTTTTCGTGATTGTTATTTTATCGAACGGATGCGTTTCATTTTTTTCATTGACGAGATGTGTAATTTTTTTTTCAAATTTCCTTTTATATCACGATTGGTGTCGCTGTTTTAAGGTGATGCAAAAGTCATGTCGATGTGGATTCATGTACGGCGAGCTGACGGATAAGGAAACGATCGCGAGGATCGAGGAGTGCCTGGAGGGACAGATTCACGATCAGTTTGAGATTCTGCTCTACAAGAAGAACAGTAAGTTTGTGCGCTTTCACGTTTTTCATTATCCAGCTTTGTGTCAAAAATGCTTTGAGTGTTTCGAGCTCGTACATGTGACATGGAACGTTTGTGTTTTTGCACACGTGCAAGAAATTCATTAACCACGGAAATATTTGCGCTTATCGACGTCGTGGGAGTCGGATTCCTCTCGCTTTTTCTTCCCCACGAATTTCAACGTGGGAAAGAGTGACGAATTTTTCCTTTTTACGAAATTGCACCTCGAGTGGGTTTTTTCGAAACGACGATATTCTTTTTTTCCATAAGCCACATTCGGGCAAAATTGACGTATCGCGAGTCAACGGGCGGATGTTTTTTTTTTTGTTTTTTTTTGTTTTCGAAAAGTCGTGTTACCCTCTTGCGCATTTCCGACTCCCAGGACGCAGCGTGTCGCTACGAGTTCAATGGTCAATAGTTCGACCGTAATGACAACCGTGATCAAAAGAAAAATCGACGTCGAAAAACGGCTCGCCAAATTTTTCAAAAATCGTCGAATTTCCATTTTTTTTCGAATTCGAATCTCTCCACCGTGTCGACAACGCTGAACTGTAATTACCGACACGATTGACCAACCGAGAACAACCCTGCGTTCGATGTTAAACGGGAAAAAAATTCACTCAGACGCAAAGTTATTCTCGGTACGTGTTGCAAATTTTGAGACGAGAAAAATTGGAAAAAAGGAAAAGAACAAAACACTCGCCGCTATCTGTGTGTTTCTCGCATGATTTTGAAGGAGAAAAGCCTCGTTACGAGCGAATTTAAAGCAAAATACGATTTGCCTTTGCTGTGTTGAGTGAAAAAAAAGAATACGAAAAATGACACTCTCATGTCCCAGCATTTGTCTCTCTCTCTCTCTCTCTCTTAAATCTCTGTCGCTCTCCTGTCACCGCGAAATCGTAATCCAACGTGTTCTCTTATCGATCAATAAATCCCGCATATTGTTTAAAAGTATATACTAAAAATATTTTCAAAACACAAAATTCGCCGCCATTGTCTTCCGCTGTCAATCGCGACAGATCGATAAAGCGTATTTTTCATTTATACTTCTTCTTCTCCCCACCCTACGAGCAATTTGACCAAGTTTCGACGACGCTCAAATATAGCAAGAGACGAAACGACGATAAATAATGGACGAAAATCGTTTTGTTTAAAGGTACCCCACGAGGTATGTCCTATCACGAGTACTCAATGAAAAGAAAACACGAAAAAATCACGCAAAAAAATTGCTATCTTCGTGATGCACTGTAAGTGACCCTGTAAAAAAACATTTTTCAATAGCACCTTCGGTCCTCTCTCTCTCTCTCTCTCTCTCTCTCTCTGTATCTTCTTGCTCTTTTTCTATCTCTCACAACCCACTGTATACTATCCACTGACATTATATATAGTTTTTGATATTAGTGACTGTAACAATCATTTTTGTACGAATTGGCGAAAATCAAAGGTCCTCCTTTGAATTTTTACGAAAAGTCGAAAAATTGAGATATCGCGATGAATGAAACGGCATTTTGAAGACTCAACGATTCTCAAGAGAATGAGCGCAGTTGGATTATCCAGCTTGGAGAGAAAAAAAATGGCAATCCTTTTAGTGAACCAACTCAATCCGGCAAAAAATGGGGAAAATTTTTGACCTCAAAAATTATTTTCAATGGTCTTTGTCGATGTATTTTTTCTATTCATTCCGTTGATTACGAAACGTACCGACATTTTATCGAAAATCCAATATTACGGTCCGAAAATGAAATAATAAGAATTTCATCAATAAATTACTATTTTCTCATTGAAATTTCGAGTTTTCGGGAAAAAGTTCGTGCGTTTCGTAATCAGCGGAAAATTTCCGATCGGATAGGCTATTGAAATATTGAAAATTTGAAAAAAAAAATTTCGACCCATTTTGAGCCACTTTGCCAGAATCGTCGAAAAGTCGAAATTTCAAATGGTCATAACTCCGTTTCTATTTATGCTATATATTTTTTTTGGGAGGGTTTCGAGACGCTCTCGAGTAGACTTAAAGAACAGTGAAAGTTAGAAGTCGATAGCTAAATTCCTTCACCCTCAAAATCGATGTTGAAAATTCGCGAAAAAATCGCAAAGGGAGATGTATGGGAAAACTGGCGAAAATCGATGGTCGGACTTAAAAAATCTGCCAAAAATCGAAAAACGAAGATATCTCGATGAACCAAACGGCATTTTGAAGCTTCAACAATTGCCCAGAGAATGAGCACAAGTTGGAGTATCTACCTCAATCAGGAAAAAAATGGCAGGCATTTTAGTGGTTTGAACCAATTTGACAAAAAATGGAGAAAAATGTTCGATTTTTAAAATTCGTTTAAACATTCTATATCGATGTGATTTTTCCCGCTGATTACGAAAATCATCGATATTTCATCGAAAACTCGATAATTCAATGCGAAATTCCAAAAAAACCAATCTAATCAAGTAGTTTATTTTTTTTTTCAATTCAATCATTCAAATTTCATTTTCTCAGAATCAAGACAGATTAAATTACATGAAAAATGGAGGTGCTGCAGCACAATCGTGAGATCGGGGGTGTGACCTATCCATGATAGCAAAAATAACAATCGTAAAGACATCGATTATTATTATTCTTAATTATTGTCGTGAAAAATCGTTGACCGGGCGTTGAGTAAATTCTCACGGGCCTCGTTAGGAAAGAAGAAAACTGAAAATAAAAAAAAAACTGGGTAAAAAAATGGAGAAGGGAAAAAAGAGGAACAAAAATTATACAAGTTACGAATTATATCCAAGGCCCCATCGCGGATTGACCTCGATTTTGCGAAACCTCTCCGGAGCTCGATTCTCTCTCGGTTCAACTCGCACCCCAGCGTCTCCAAGTCTCTGTCTTGCTCGCGAGGCGAGACGCGGGCGCGCGCGCCGGGAAAATATAAAAATATCCCTTAACGGTGTGACCTCGATATCCCATCATCGTCTCCATTTCATGTAGATAAAAATTGTTCGATACCGAGGAAATAAAAAAAGAAGAAAAAAGAAAATCCGTGAAACGCGAAAAGAGAATTTTCATTGCGAAAAAAAAAGAGTCTAGGCGAACATTTTTTCTCATACGTGAAGAAAAAAAACGCATGAAAATGGCTTTTCTCGCGTTTCATTACGAGAAACGACGAAATTCCCGCAAATGACAATTATGACGCAATAAAATCTTCAAAGCTCCGTCTGAATACGTATTGTCGAATAAAAATCAAAAGACACACCATAAAAATTCTCCACCGTCTGTATACAGGGTGTTTCAAAACTCGATGTTGATTATTCAAAATTAGATTCAGCGCGAAATTCCTAGTGGAAATGTATTTTAGTATTTTTTCCTACGACCAAAACTCGATGAGTTATTAATCGTCAAAGTTTGAGCCAATCGCACGGTTGTCATCCCTTCTTCGGCGAGCGCTGCGCGCATCCCATTGGTCCGGCTGTATCGATCGATAACTCCGCGGGGTTTTGTCGAATCAAAAAGTGCTTGAGGACTTTTCGACTTGAAATTTCAACCCCAATCTAGCATTAAATCGTCAGCATCCGGTTTTGAGACACCCCGAATATTTACATTTAATCCGACTCGACAGATCTGTTTTTTCACTGTTTATTGTTTCGTTATTTGCAAAACAATACTATACCGACGTTGAAATAAATCCCGTCCATTAACCACCCCTGTAGCTCGATTAATTACTCAATTACTGGCTTTCTGCGTCTAGTCGGGTAATTTTTTAATCGTATCTCGTGGGTTGAACAAACCAACGTGAACATTTTACTGGCAAACCGTGGATGTCATCGCCAATTATGTCCGCATAAATAGCAGAGTTTTCTCGCAATTTGACTCTCTGTCTTCTCGCATACCTCCGCTCCACCGCTCGTTCGCTCTCACCCGACTTTTCTCCCTCGAACTTCGCGCAAAGTCGTTTAATTAAGGCTCTTCACCGAGAAAAGGTTTATTAAACATTTAACCGTGCTGGATTGTCACTGCCCAGGGGTATCGTAATACACACACAGTACATGGATATACATATACTTGTCGCGAGATAAGCCAAAATTGAGGTAGGAATTTCGCGAGCCAAAAAAATTAAACAAACACCCGCACGAGGCGCTCCACGCCGAATGGGACATTTTCGAAACTTTGATTTTCCGATTTGCCAGAAATTTTGTCCCATCTCGTCTACCCGCTGAGAGGAATTTTTGTGCATTTTTTTGAACTTTTCCGTCAAGCCATTTCCGAGATATAAAAAAAACCGAAAACATTTGTTATAATTATTCAACGATTTTTCCACACTCTGCGAATATTATTGATTTTCGATCGAAAATCACAAAAGTTTCCTCCAAAACACAAATTCCTCCGAAAGAAAATTTGGAAAACTCGAAAAACAGCGAAACAAAAATGTCCGATTTTACGTGAAATTGCCCACACGTGTAAACATATATTTACTCCGGGGGATAGTAAGTTCGTTCGCGAGGTAGAACGGTGCGCGCGTTTGCACGGTAATTGGGCGCGAGACCTCCAACTTTAACGTGCACACACGTGTGTATATATGTACATCGTACATGTACATATTACATGTACATATTACATGCAGGTATAAAAGCGAGTAACGCGCCTGGAAGTTTGTAATTGATCGAGAAAATTCACGTCAGGAAGCCGCGCTTTTCCTTCCCTTCATCCTTCGCACCCCCGCTCGCCCTTGCAAGGGCTTTCAACGCAACCTTCGACGGAAAAATATCGCATTTATAATCCTCGAAACTCGCAGCGAGTGTGCACAGCCTTACCCTTCGTTTTATCTCACCCTTCTTTTCATTCCTTTTTTTTTTAAATAAAATATATAAGTATGTATATACACGTATATTTTACGTAAGATGTTGCCAGGATGCTGTAAAAGGATGTTTGAAGATGGACCACGAAAACACAAACACAAAGCACGACCACGATTGCAAATGAAAAATTCAGAGGTTTCGTGTTGGGGAATTTCATAAATGCATTATATCAAATTCATTTTCTCGTCAATTATTTCCGTATTAATCCACCGATAAACACCGTTGCACGCGAATTTAAGGCTACTTTACAAAAATAAATACGATTTAAATACGCGCACAACGTGAAATTTCTTTCGTCACTTTTCTTCGTTAGAAAATCGTGGATTATCGACGAAACTTCTTCCTCATTTTTTTCATCTTCGCTATTTTCCTCTCCTATTATTATCTTTTTCTGAATCACGATATCGAAAATCGTACATCGCACTTGGATAGCAAAGAGATTGATAGAAAATAGACTGCGAAATAATCGTGATTTTTCGCGTTGAATGTAATCATTGAAATTGCTAGTGGAACGATTAATGATTTTTATCTTCACACGTAGAACAAACGAGGATATCATACCACTCTGCATTAATAGATGGGTATTTTTCTTTTTTTCTTTCGACACATAATTTGTGCAAAAAAACATGCTGTTAATCGCATCGATCTTGTAATTTCTCACGTACGTACATTCTCGCATCGTGACGTCTTTTTTCCCAGCCTCGTAGGTCGATTTAGCACGCATGCTTTACGATATCAATACGATTATGTATATATTTGATCGACGTTTGTCACGATTATTTCTCTCCGTAATAGCGCATTGTGCGAACACGAAAAATTCCGTGATTTGTAGGGAAGAAAAACCTCTAGAGTGCGACAGAAAAAAATCAGCTATTTTTATACCCCATTCATAGTTAAAATGAATTATTTTTCGCTGGCAATGGAACACTGATGGATTTTTTCAGCTTTGTCGAAATATCATGTAAACAATCTCAGATAGCTTTGAAATTTCGAGTAGAATAAAAAAACCCTTGGAACTTTGGAGTTGAGATCGTTTTGTAACAACTTTCGGTAATGAAACATGTAGTTTGTATGTACAGGGTTATTGGTAATTCGCGACAACTTTTGCTCGACAAACTGGCGCTCGAAAATCACCGATTTTTGAGTTATTAACAACTCCTCTCAAAGCAGTACCGATAACCCTGCATATACATGAATAATGTACAAATGTATATGTGCACAACGAGTGTATGCAGGGTGTCCCAAAATTCGATGGAAATTTTTCAGAGTTACATTCAGAATGAAATTTCGAGTCGAAATGTATTTGAGTATTTTTTCATACGAGCAAAACCTCGCGAGTTATTAGCCGTCAAAGTTTGAGCCGGGCGGACGCGCCACCTAGCGGTCCAACTGTATTAATTAATAACTCGTCGGGGCTTCGTCGGATCGAAAAGTGCCAAAGGACTTTTCGGCTTGAAATGTCATCCCCTACGTGGCATTAAATCATCAGCATCGAACTTTGGGACACCCTGTATATTCATTTTCCCTCTGTATTTATCTTGCTCTCTCGGTCTCTCTGTGACATTTTTTTTTTCATCCAGCACTCGCCCATAGTAGCGTAACGTATCGTATCCCACTTTCTTCATCTTCCTACCGAAAGTTCTTTGACGTTGATTCCCTTCGATGTCTTTTCTTCCTTTCTCAATCGGGATGAACAGAGACACCGCTATGGCTCCTACTGCAGATAGCCCCGATAAAAAACGAGCGAGATCTCGTGGTGCTTTTTCTACTGACGTTCAGGGACATAACGGCGTTGAAACAGCCGATCGAGACGGACGACAGCAAGGGTGGGCTCTCGAAATTCGCAAAACTCGCGAGATCGGTCACGAGATCGAGATCGGTCCTCGTGTCGCAGTTCAGCTCGCATCTTCCGGCGTTGAAGGACACTGCATTACCGACAACCGCGAAACAATCGCACTTGGCCCACGTGAGTACGGTCTTTGTCACTTTCTTCATTCAAAAAATCCATCCGACATGAATTAATAGATTTTGAAAAAGCCGAAAATACGCATCAAAGTTCGGCTTTTCCGAAAAAACAGCTCCGGCTGATTATCTCATTACCGATTTTTCTTCGATTTTTTTCGATTAACGAAAAAAAAAAAAAGAAAAACGTCGTAGGCTGAAAATCCTCGTTATTCCCCGATAATAATTTCGGAATATCGAACACAATTCCATTGAAAACAATATCAAACTGTCGGAGGAAGAGATTTTTGTTGCAAAGATCCGGAAAAAAGGATCGATCGATCGTTTCGACGTGTATTCTATTCAGAGCTAGTATCAATTTGCTCAGATGATGTCCTTGAGCGGGGACGTCATGCCGCAGTATCGTCAGGAAGCACCGAAAACACCGCCGCACATACTCCTGCATTATTGCGCCTTCAAGGCAATATGGGACTGGATTATTCTGTGTTTGACATTTTACACGGCAATAATGGTACCGTACAACGTGGCCTTCAAGAACAAAACGAGCGAGGACGTGTCGCTTCTCGTCGTCGACAGCATCGTCGACGTCATATTCTTCATCGATATTGTACTAAATTTTCATACGACGTTCGTCGGTGCTGGAGGCGAAGTCGTTTCCGATCCAAAGGTGCAACGTTTTCAGCCTTCCCAAGCCCAATCGCAATGTTTGAGGACATTTCCGGGGTAGAATTCTTATCATCGCTTCGAATGTATAATTTAAAAAATTAAAACAAAAAACAAAAGGCAACTTCAGGGGGATGGGAATAATTCTTATTGTGGGAAATCTTCGTTATCGGAGACTCCATGTTTGTCCGGATCGTATCTTCGAAATATCCCCAAGCATGTCTTCTTCGACCGACGGATTTCTTCTTTTTCTTATTGCCGTGATTTTTTTCTCCATTTCAGGTCATAAGAATGAATTATTTGAAATCATGGTTCATCATAGATTTGTTAAGTTGTTTGCCTTACGACGTATTCAACGCGTTCGATCACGACGAGGACGGAATCGGTAGTCTCTTCTCGGCGTTAAAGGTCGTCAGGCTTTTACGATTGGGACGAGTCGTTCGTAAGCTTGATCGTTATCTCGAGTACGGTGCCGCGATGCTCATCCTACTCCTATGTTTCTACATGCTGGTCGCACACTGGCTGGCCTGTATCTGGTACGTCACATTAAGGTGATTTCACCCTACGAACACGTTCTCTAAGGTAACCCCGAAGGATACTCGTTCCACGCTTACTCTCGAACATCCCCCGGAAAAGTGAAGATGAAAAAAAACCTCTCCCCCCCGCCCCCTTAAAGTCCATTAATTCTTTAATCCACGTGTAATCCCCGAGAGAAGAATATTCTTCCTCCGTTCTTTCGTTCTCTCGATCCTCCCGAGCCCTAAATTTCGTTCCAAATGGCTTTTCGACGGAGGCTGCACGGATCACCACTCCCACCCTCATCCCCTGCGAATAGAGTGGAAAAAATAATCTTGGCGATTTTATCATCATTTCGGCAAATAAATTCGTGGACGATCGAGCTTGCCATTAAAGAAGAGACGGTTTATTTTTCTTCTTTTCTTGACGAACCCGTGAAAGAAATGGGCAAAGTTCGAGTTGGTGAAAAAATCGTCTTCGTACGATCGACGACTGCTATTTTTTCTTTTTTTGGCAGTGAAGAATTTTGAAAAATTGTCATATTTTGCCCATCGCTTTTTAGCAAACCTTGGAGAACGCTTAGAGAGAAAACTCGATAGGATATAATTTGCTTCGATTTAGAGCACACGTGCCTGTATATTATATATAGATGACGAGTTCGTGGCATGTGATTCTCGCTCTTTTCTCGTGCTTGCGGGAAAGAGAGAGCGACAAAGGCTTCGGGGGATTTCCGGCGCTCGACCGATGCCACGATAATTTCAAACAAAATCAGTCACACGTAAAATCCTGAGCAAAGTCATTTTGAATAATAAAAATGGTAGATTCTCGAAAAATAACATTAATTTCGTTTCAAATTTATTTAGAACAGCAGAGCATCGAAAATTCTCATCGTTCTGTTTCATCTTAGCTGAAATAATGCCTGCCACACACCCTTGACTCTTGGGGTGCATCCGGAATAATGTTAACCTTGACATTTTTCAAAATCAACTCCAATTTTTTTTGTCCAAACATACCGACTGAGATATTCGAGATATTCGAGGTGAAAAATTGCGTACCGAGAGCCAATTGACCGCACGAGCACTGAATAATTCGACGATGTACGAAGGGTCAAAAGTCTATCTGCGTCTCTCTTTCCTCGCACAAGCCTACGCAAATATCATTAAGACATTTTCTCTGGGGCGAATTGCGAGAAGCTCTCCTCGTTCACAAATCTTCTCGTACGGCGTTCAAGGTATTCGATAGGAAGATCAGATGCCGACAGCGGGGTGCAATATTCGTGGCTCTGGAAACTGGCGAACGTAACGCAATCGCCGTACAGTTATTTGTGGACAAACGCGAGTACCGTGCCCGAGCTCATTGCCGGACCATCGAGACGAACGATGTACGTCACTGCTCTGTACTTCACAATGACCTGTATGACCTCTGTCGGATTTGGCAACGTGGCGGCCGAAACGGACAACGAGAAAATCTTTACCATCTGCATGATGATCATAGCGGGTAATTACACCGTTTGTTCGTCGTTTTTCGTAGGGAAAATAGAGTAGAGTAATTATTGAAAGAAAAAAAAGCAGCATTTAATACGGAAATGGCGTTTCCCCTTGATTTTTCATCGCAGCTTTGCTCTACGCGACCATCTTCGGACACGTGACGACGATAATTCAACAAATGACATCAGCGACAGCCAAATATCACGACATGCTCAACAACGTCAGGGAATTCATGAAACTTCACGAAGTACCGAAAGCGCTCAGCGAAAGAGTGATGGATTATGTCGTCAGTACTTGGGCAATGACCAAGGGTCTCGATACCGACAAGGTTCTCAATTATTGCCCAAAGGACATGAAAGCGGATATATGTGTTCATCTCAATCGCAAGGTCTTCAATGAACATCCTGCCTTCAGGTGCGATTGCGATAAAAGTTTTTTTTTCACACGAATGTTCCACCGTCGGTAAAAACAACAATGCTGATAAGGCAGGAAGTTTTGTGTTCGCTCGGGACCAAAGATGGCACCCGAAAAAAGTCACGTGATCCGATTTGAATTTTCCCGCGCAAACTTTTTTCCGCATGAAAAAGAACGCGATTTCCTCCGATTGTTTTTTTTTTCAACGATTTGGTTATAACTTTCTCTTCGTTTTGTTGAGATTCGCATCGAAGTTTTTTTTCATATCGTTACAGATTAGCATCCGACGGTTGTTTACGCGCACTGGCGATGCATTTTACAATGTCTCACAGCGCACCGGGAGATTTGCTCTATCACACCGGGGAATCGATAGATTCCCTCTGTTTCATCGTGACCGGCAGCCTCGAGGTCATACAGGACGACGAGGTCGTGGCTATACTCGGCAAGGGCGATGTTTTCGGCGATAGCTTCTGGAAAGACTCGGCTGTTGGACAGAGCGCTGCGAACGTACGAGCTCTAACCTACTGTGATCTTCATACAATAAAACGCGACAGGCTGCTGGAGGTCCTTGACTTTTATCAGGCATTTGCAAACTCGTTTGCACGAAATCTCGTGCTCACCTACAATCTCCGTCATCGGGTGAGTCATTTTCTCCGTTTTTTTCCACCACTTTTGTTTGCCCTTCCCGCGTGATCGAAGACTGCAAATTTTGCAAAAACCCGGCGAATCTTCGTACACCGGCATCGGTCGTTCGCACGCATTCTTCATTTTTCCGATAGCTTTTCGATATTTTCACGGGATTCTCGATGAACGAATTAACATTTGCTCTCGACTAAAAACGTATACAAAGGGACTCGAGGCATATTCGGCTCTTTCAGGGTTAAGGACAGGCATGGCGTAATGCAAACGTTTGACGATTCCACAGAAATAACCTCGAGTGTATTGTTTCTCTTTGTTTACTCCGCTCGCTTCTCGATCAAACGAGAAGAAGACAATGTACAACTGGTAGTCAATGATTCAGGCCGTTTTGGATATGAAAAATTCGTCGTTCAGTCTCCGTTTGAAAACAAAAGTAAATTCAATCTCGTTGTCACGTCGTTGATCGATTTTCTCTCCTACAACGCCCTCTGCACGACTCGCTTTCGTTACTCTCTCATTCTCCGATAAAATTCGCTGGGAGTTCGATTTTCTCGTACACGCACCGTTTACCCTGACAAAGTCACCTTTCTTTGCAATCACAGGAGAAACATAACGAGCGTCGCGGCAAAATCCGCTAATATTTCCATGCAATAATTACTCGCAATGAATTTTTCTTCATCCGCAAATGTCTTGTATTATTCGTTTCTTAAATCGAGTAGTGAACAGAAGTAGTGTTTCAAAAAGTAATTTCAAGATGGCACGTTAGGATCTACGACGACGGTCGACGGAATTGTTTTTCGCAAAGTCTGCGGCTTTTTGTCGTCGCATGAAAATAAACGGCGAATTTATTCCTTGGGTTTGTCTCGAAGTCCGTCGCTGTGCATCTTTCGTCCGGCGAGCTCGAGCATGACTTTGGAGGCGGAGTCCTGATCGAGAATAGATTTAGGATCTCTAACGTTTTCCTCCATCTCCGGAATCGGTCCGACGCCCCATACCTCAAGATGCTTGATCCTGAAGTTTTCCTCGCCGCTCAGTTGAACGTAATTCTGGAAGGTAGTGCAGGATACGCTGGACTTTCCAGCGCCATATTCGCAATCCAGCCACAAGCCGGGATAGTTCAATTGACCGCCGATCAATAGTCCGTTGGGCATCGTTTGCTGATGAAGATTCAAATATTGATAATGATTGTTGTACCCCGTAGCTGGGAAAGTCAGTATGTCCGGCTCGAGCTTGAAGAGAAAGCAATTTTGGTCGCCGGCAAAGTTGGGTCCCAGCGACCAATTGTCCGACGCGAAGGCGCCGAAAACATGATCGTTCGTGTCTTGCACGATCATTATCGTCGCGCCTTGCATCGATATACGTCCGAGCATCGTCGAGAAGGACTCGCCGTGGACTTGACTGGAGAACAAAAAACGCCATTCGTCGCGAAGGTCGTGCGGCAGACTGAGATTGAGAAAGAGCACATCGCCGAGGCCCAAGATACTGGGAAAGTGAGGAATGTTCTCGAGCCCTCGGCAAATTGGCAATAAATTTAGGTCGTTCATGCGAGCGCCCGTGCTCTTGTCGCCTTTCTTCTGCGACGCGAGGAACAGACACTGAAATACGTGCGACTGAATCGCCTTGAAAGTCGCAGCCTGCGCGAACCAATTTTCTATCTGATCCACGCTCAGCGTATCGCCGTGTTTCGTGAGATCCTCGCAGAGGCTCCTCGAGCGCATTCCTATTCTTCTCGTATTCACCGTACAGCCGATGCTGCTCCAGCTGTTGCAATGTCCGTTTGCGCAGTTTTTCTGAAGCCTCAGATACGAGTTTATAGTCGCTTGCACATATTGCAGAAAGCTCTCCGTCGTTATTTCCGACTTTTGTTCCTCGTCGGACAGTCCGTTGAAAACGAGACTGGTGCGCTCCTCGGGACTGCCTCGCACCGCGAAAACGTACAGGCGGCCAAAGTTCTCGCCGTTTATGGCGGAAACTTTTCTGCCCGGCTCGTAACAGAGAAATCTCACTACGGACTGAAGCAGCGCCTCGTCCAAATGGTTCGACCAGTGTTTGAATATATCCTCGCGTTTTATCGAACCGGAACTCCGCGACATTGATTTGAAAAGATTTTCCACCAGCGTCACCTCCTCCGCCGATAAAATGTTGGCGGAGGACGCGGAGCGACTCGATCCGTGGCCCATCTGCGAACGAGAGAATGAAAAAAAATATTTCGCTGACTCGATTCAAAGACACAAAAGTTGTATTTGAAATAAAAGCGATGGAAAAGCAATTTCCAAATTGTGATTGAAGAATTATTCGAATTTCACAACGTATTAATGAAAAATGCAGACACATGTTGCGCGGTATGCATGTTTACTGTTGAAATATATTTATTCTGTAGAAAGTGATTATTATCGTGAAAAAAGAGAACGGAGCTTCGATCGCAACGAGCGTCACTTTTATCTACAGCAAAAGAAATGTATCGACATGTACGAGTGGGCACGCACCTCGAGCTCGCAGTTACTCGACCGAAATTCTCGTTACTTTGCACTAAACTTCATAATCACCGAATCCACACGAAAATATCACGTGAATTGTCGTATCGTTCATCTTTCATGCATCAGCCTTTCCGACGATCGAAATGTTTTGCCCTTCTCTCTCTCTCTCTTTCTCTCTCGAAATATACGAGCACCAGAGAGGACGTTAAATAGAAAAATATATATTTGCAGGTTATGTGCGCGTTTGTAGTCGTCTGCTCTTCTCAAAGGCTTATCGACTGACGTTTCGGAGCATGCGCGCGCGCCCTCTACATTATAGATGTGTGTCATACACGTTCGTGACTCGCGCAGCCAACCCTTTGAGAGCGAAACCTACCCCCTGCCTCTTTACGAGCGTAAAGATTCTCAACCCTCGCGTACTTTTCCATCGACGTATGATCCCGCGGGTTATTTGTCATTAGTCGTTTTTATCGACGTCTTTGGGCGTTTTCAATTCAAGCCGAAACAATGAAACATTGGAAAAAATGGAAACGAATATTGTTCCGCCGTTGCGGCGATCGAGCGGTACGTTTCATCCTCGCTCTTGGTTCTCGCTCGTTTTCTTTTTTTTTCATACTAAAATCCAAGCACGAGTTTTATATCTTTACTACCCTTTTTCTGGTTATTAGGAATGCAGATTTACGCTGCATGCACTCTACTCGACGTTGACGGCGATGCGATAGTTTTGCACTTTTTATTAGTCTCCGTGTACATCTACATAAACCCCCGAAGACACACATACGTATAAAGTTTTAGCTCAACGATCTCCAGGATTTAATGGGTACTCGTTTTCCCGCGTATTGCAGAACCGGAAATAGCCGACTCGCGACATTTTTCATTAAAATTTCACTGCCCTCGTTACGCGTCCCGTTATATATAACTTATTTATTACGAACCCCGAGACGTAAAACGAACAACCGCGCGTTTCGAAAGCATTTTCCGTGTTCAAACAGTTCCGGAGCGATAAAAGGAGAACGGATTCTCCGTGTCCTTCCGTCGCGGCTCGAGAAAAATATCGCGATAAAAAGTCAACCAAGTTTCTCTCATTCGTCCTGCACTTTTATTTTTATAATCCCTGCTTTTACCGGAAACTCCATTCGATACGACTTTTGATACACTAAATTGCTCGAAAAAATCCCGAACAAAATCGCACTCGAAACTTTCGAGCGCGATAACACTAAGATTATCGATGAAACATTGGCAAAGAAAAAAAACGAAAACAAAAGCTGAAAAACACATTTTTGAGAATCAACGAGGCTGAACGGAAGTTTCCGATGATTGACGCTCGATGAATTTTTCCAGCTGATATTCAGGAAGGTCGCGGACGTGAGACGCGAGAAGGAATTGGCAGAGCGGCGAAAGAACGAGCCGCAGCTGGACCAGACGCAGGATCATCTCGTCCGGAAGATATTCTCGAGGTAGGCTGTCCCATGGATCTTTAATCGATTTTAATAAACGATAAAAAATTCCTACGAAATGTACCTGCGTGAATTTGACGACATAAATATTAACACATATATATTTATACATTCACATATTACCATACGATAAAATAATCTACAAACATACACGACGCTCTTTGTGACGTAAAAACCGAAGGAATCGAAACAAAATGCCAATAAAATTGCCGCTAAAAACGAGAAACAATGAACCTCGGTCGTCCGCAAATGATTTCTGCTTCGTTGTTGTTGTTGATTTTGTTTTTACGCTCGAACGAAATTCGCGAACGAACGAATCAAACGTTATATCGCTTACCTGCGAAAAGCGGCCTCTGTCCCTCTCGTTTGCATTCGTCACTGATCGAGCGTTACGCGAAGTACCTACCACAAGCATGTAAAACAATCTCACGGATAAAGAAAAAAGAAAGAAAGAAAGAACGAAGGAAAAAAAACGAGACAAAACGAGAGCAGTAGAAATTGATGAAAAAATGGTTGAAAGGAAAGAAGAAAAACAGAGAGTGTGTGTTGTTCGATGTTGTTCGATGTTGTTCGATGTTGTTCGATATTGGCGACTGTTGATCGTTGCGCCTGGCTGACCGGGCTGTGTCCGAAAAGGTTCAAGACCGACGGGGAGCCGCAAATCAGCATGACGAGGATCCTAACTAATCGACCTAACCAGCAGCAGGACTCCGACGAGGAGATCACCGTCAGCGTACTACCGCCGTGGCCGAGTTTTAGGCAATTTCATTTTATTACGTATTTTATTTATCTTCATTCCTTTTCAATTGCCACATTTATTACATCTCTGCTACGTATTATTATCAACATTATATTATTCCTGTATCTATTAATTATCTATCATTGTTATACGTTATTACGATTATTACCCATCATGAAAATTATTACTTACACAAGTATACGTATATATAGACACGAAGCATCCATGTGCATTTATACATTAAGGTGGTTCCGGAAGAAAAAGTAGCAAACCGAGAGAAAAACGATTTTTTCCGCTCCGTGCTTCGCGCCGCTCTCGAAGAAGCGCCAGCTTTTCAATCAGCTTTCGATTCGCGTGAATTTTCAAACTTTTCCCTTCGAACGAATCGTTTTCGGGGCATTTTTCTTCGGAAGGATTCGGGCTTCGGGCAACACGCACTTTGAGGGGAAGAACATTTGCGACGTGTGTGAAAATCATTTTCGAGAATTTTTTCCATTTTCCGTGCCGGAGGATAGTTTGATTTTTGTTTCAACCACCCTCGTGTATATATGTATATGTATAAACACGTGTATATATATTTACATACGATTATTAGATACATAAACCCATGGTCACGCTCGTGTACGTAACATGTGCCCTCCACACATATTTTTCCGTCAAACACGAAGCAAAACAGCATTCCGAACCGCGCTCCCTCTCAGCCTGTTTTCGTTCGACAACAATAATGAAAAAAAAAAAAAAAAGAAAAACACAAAAATCGCTTCGACGCACGAGTACGAGAGTAAAACGAAAAAAATCTTCATCCTTGTGTACATATATCAACACCGAAACACACGAAACACGTATTTCTCTCTCTCTCTCTCTTTTTCGTTTTTCGAAAAAAATCTCAAAACGCGAGATCTCGCGAATTTACTTGTTCCAAAAAAACGGAAAATCGGAGTATTTTCGAAGAGTGCGAATTTGACGCGAGAGGCTCGAGGTGGCACTTGACATCCGATCGATTTTTGTTTTTCTTTTTTCTTTTTTCTTTTTTCTGCATCTCTCCACCTCGGTCCTCGAACTTGTTACATACTGTATATCTTATATGAATAATTTTCAAGAATGCTAGAGTGCTGTAATATATATACGCCTTTATAGAGGGTTATGCGCATTATTTTTCTTCTTTTATATATATATAACATTCACACAAAAATCGTACATCCATATACGCATATATATATGTATATATGTATGTGTATAATACTTATGTACTATTATTATACGAACATAAATCGTCAACAATTATTATACGACGTATTTAGCGGTACGAAGCCGCGCTGAAACGAGATGCGATTCGCTCGCCCGTTCGCGTACACACAATGCACGCGAGAGACGAGAAAAAAGCCACGCAAACACGTGCATCACGGTGTTTCATCTTCCGGCAACATTTTCCTCGCCGTTTTCACGTCGAAATATCGATGATTCGCCGCGCGACGATAAAAGTATTGGCGCGAGCGAAAAATTCCAGCTCGTTCGCCGACTCCGCCTCGCTGGAAAATTCAATTTCACCGACAGTGCGCGAATAAACGCGCGAATAATTTTTTTCTCGCGTTTATCCGCGACGAAAGAGAACGAATGTTGGCGAAAAATAAAACACCGCGGTACCGCGTTATCGAAACGCGTTAAATTCAACGATTTGTTGAGAAAACTTTCACGTCGCTCTTCAATTCCGTTTCTTTATTCCGATAATTGTCCACTTTTGTTTTTTTCTTCCTCAGGGAGTATGAAACGTTGAGAAAAAATAGGACGATACGTGCACTTTGCGTTAATCACGATATCGACGGGCCGATATCGCCCGAAGGGTGCCCCTGTGTCCGGCTCTCTTTGCACAGTCTGTGCGACTTCATTTTTCTCTCATCCCCCCCCCCCCCCCCACCCCTTTGTACATATATATATATATAAACATCGATGAAAGGGTTGTACAGAGAATACGCAGAGCTCGTCCCTGTCCCAGCATCTTCTCTTTGTCCGCGCGGATTTTTTTTCTGCCCTGTATCACCCATGATTCTCACTTTGTCCCCACGAATTTCACTATTCATCGAACGTTACCGCGTTCGGACTCGCATCGATATGTTACAACGCATCGAATATCGGATTAAACGAGTATTTATGTATCCGCGTGTCTCTCGCTCGGGGGATTCCGTGTCCCGGGAATTTTCTCCGTGTCGGTATCCTCTTTTGCCAGTTTTTTTCAATACCCCATTTTCCCATCGTGATCTCGATTGTTTCGTCGAGTTCAACGATTCTTCCTCTGCATTCGTTCGGCGATCCTCCGACAGAGGGACGGGCCACTGATATATCCATTGAAAAACTCGAATTATCCCTCGATTATCGATAATCGTGGAGGCGGTGCGTTCCAGCGGTAAAATTTGGAAGATTTTCTGAAGAAAAAAACAAAAGTCACAAAATAATCGTCATTTTTCTGTGAAATCATCGACGAGAGAAAATGGAAGATGGAAAGCCCCGAAATTTTGGTGTACTCCATGTGTTGTTTTTTTTTTAACCGAAATTTGTTTTTTCCCTCAACCGAATCGAGTATAATACACGTTCGTCGTCACTTATCGTCTTCGGTTCGCGAGGTGCATGTTGTACAAACGCGAACCCACCGTTTCCGCCCGTCGTCACCTCTGTGTACTTTGAACGATATTTCTCTCAACATTTTTTCCTTTTTTTTTCCTCCAAATAACGAGACGAAAATGATCGATATCGTGCCGTCGCCGGCTCGAGAAACGAGTAGATTGCCACCGAATCCCCCGATAACCGGAAATCGATGAGGAAAAACAATGAAAAAAAAGCCACGAGCTACCGCAATTTCCGTTTTTTTCTTCCTCCATGTTTCACGAACGAGAACACGACGTAAAACGGATTCCGATAATCTCTAGTTTTTCGAGAGGCTCATCATGTTATCGTACCGCTTGTTTGTCGTATTTAAAACAGATCGGTGGTAAACGCAGTGAACGAAGAGGCTTTCGCACATGAAATTGTAGCACGTCGTCGAATTACCTCGCGAGGAGAAATCCAGATACGATCAAAGCCCCGGAATTTTGTGGACAAAAAAAAAAGAAAAAAAAGACAATAAAACAGCGTTACGCCAGCACGAGTAACGCGTTCACGGTCCGTCCCCGTCCCCCGTATGTTTATCGCCACTTTTAACACCAAAAAAAACGAAAAAAGAAAACTAAAAAAAATATACATTTTCTTTCCTTCCCGTAGGCACACCAAAGTAGGTTGCTCGTGAACACCGCTGGAGCTGTACCCTTTATAGCCTCTGTAGCCATTTTGTAATGATGTAAGAACGCTAACGAACGTACATTTACCAAACGAAATAACGACAAATTATTCGGTAATAAATACATACATGTGTATATATTTATTTATTCGTTTACGTATCATACGCGTGTATCTTGGCAAACCGTTGTCGCTGGACCACGTTTCACGGATTTTCTTTGTAAATTTCCCTCACCTCGGCCGCTCTTTTCATTTTTTTTCGTCTTCTTTTTTTTTTTCAATTTTTTCACGAACGCGTTTGTCGCGATTAACGAGAAATCTCACCAGCTAGAGAAGGAGCGAACCTCCGGGTTTGGGAGAAAAAAAAATGAAAAGAAGAAAAGACGTCGCGCACAATCAATACGACGTCCGCGCCGCAATCTCTGATATTTATACACACTCTCTTTGTAAAATATCTCCGTTTATGAAAATATCCCGCCGCGTTGAAAAAAAAAAAAAATGACCAGCGGTTTCATCGTCGATCGCTGATTTCCATCTTTTTTTCTGATTCTTTTTTCCTCGATGACATCGATACAGATTTCGAAGGGAGAGACACACCGCCGATGTGGAAAAAGGCGACGGGAAGGACAGCAAGGATGGCGAAACTTCTCACTCCAGGAAGCCGTCGACCACCGACGAGACGACTCCAGCTGCCCGTCCGAAAACCAGCAAATGGGGCCGATTGCTCGGTAAAACAATTTCGACTCTCTCTTATTTCGTCCTTTTTTTTTCCTAGATTTTCCCTCCCAAGGATCTTTCGAATAGAATTCTCAATTTCGAGCACTTTGCGGTGGTAGAAAAACGCAGCAATCGAACAATACCGAAAAAGCAATCAACAATATTTTCTCTTCGTACGAAATAAATCCGTCGATTCCTCTCGAATCGGAGAGAATGTTTTTGCGAGTAGGTTTGACGTTGTGTTTGGGTTAAAAAAAAAAACAGGCGATATCCAGGAGGAGGATATGAGAATAAGTTGACGTTCGCAGGAAGCTCGAGTCTGGATTCGGGAAGCGAGACGGGAACGGGCAACGAGACGTTCAAGAGGTCGCTGAGCGCGAGGGATTCGCGTCCGAGTTCGAGCGCGGGTACGAACAAGGTCTTCCCGAAGTTGGGCAAACTCGGGGGGACGATCGAGGAGGCGAGCGACGGGGACACGTTCAAGCAGGAGGCAGGAGGTCAGAACGCGGGAACGCTGAGCGTCGAGTCGAAGCAGCTTTCCCTGCGGAGGTTGGAGAGTTACGACGGCGGATTGATCAGCGCGCAGCCGGGTCAGGATCGAGAGATACTGGCGGCAGTTTTGGAGGTCAAGGTCGACCTGAAGCTGGAGGTGCAGAGGGTCAATCAGCGTCTGGCGAAGCTGGAGGACATGCTGCAGACGTTGATGACGAGACTTCCGGTGGCAACCTCGAGCCCCGGAACTCAAGGACAATCGGGGACGAACGGGGCGAGTCCGACGACGGGGCTGTCCAGTCCGCGGCATCAGAGAACGATCGTTCAGCAGGCGAACGTTTGCGTGAGTCCGACGACGGCGCCGAGTCCGACGGCGGCGGCGGCGACGAGTCAGACGACCTCGACGAGTCCAATTTTAACGGCAACGGCGACGGTAGCGACGTCGGCGACGAGTACACCGACTCCCGGTGTGCAAGCACAAAACGAGGTGGGCACGCAGACGACTTCCGGTGGTACACCGACGGAACAGCAGAAGATCGGCTCCTCGACGACGGTGACGTCGCCCGTCGAGCAAGCCGCGTGTCAAACGACCTTGACGCTGCCGATCGCCACCAGCTCCTCCGAGCGTCCGCAGGTCAAGGAATCCTCGCAGCATCATCATCATCATCATCATCATCATCATCAGGCCGACAGGACGAAAGATTCGTTGGCCGAGAGGCTGATTGGGCAGTCCTCGGATTACAAGTCGTCGACGTCGAGGGAGATCAGCAAGGAGCTGCTCGAGAGGCTCGCGCAGGCGTCGACCTCGCGGGACGTCGACGGTGGTGGCCCTCTCGGTCCTCTCATCCTCCGGAAACGTCGCAGCAAATCGAGGAACAAGGGTGTCGCGCCCTTGGCTCCCCTCGCGACTCAACCGATGAGTCCGACCGAAGCTACGGAGACGACGCAGATGCTCGAGTGCGAGGAACGCGACGGTGCCGAGAGAAGTGACAGAAACGATAGAACCGAACGTAAGAGGCCGCCCCCGAGGCCGCGGGAATACTTGTGAAAATATTCAAGGTTTATCGCCGCTCGATCGACCATTACGCGCCTCCAGCCGGGTACGAACGTTGCTCCTTTTTCTTCCTTTACTCTCGCGACGCGTCTCTGCACGAAAATGGCCAACTTTCGTTACCTCGAATCGTCGCTCTTTTTCCCCTCTCGCGACTGTTAACCACCGATTCGCGTCAATTTCACAGCGTTCGCATTCGACAATAACGATATCGAAGAGTCGCGGAAAAATTGTTTTTGTTTTTCACGAAAATTCGCTGAAATATTTGTCGAAAAAATCGACTGGTCATTCGCTCGGTGCTCTGTTTCGCGCAAAGTTCATTTTTCCCGGATACGCGACGATTTTTCGAAACACTTTTCCATCCTTTTGATGGATTTTTATTTGCGACTTTCGAGGATTCACCGTGAAATTCGAAAATCGAAAATTGTCGAGGAACGAGCGACGGAGGGATTTTTTCAAAATCGATTTTACGAGCGAAACCAAAAATCCGCCCCAACCCTTTCGTTCCCCGAGAGAAGAATTTTGAAAAAAAACAAAAAAATGCCAATCCTCGCTATTCACACGGCAAAGAGCGTGAATTTCGGCGTAACCGGAGATGGTCATTTCGTTCCGCGTTTCCTTTTTCGTCTTTTGGTCAACGATTTCGCGAAAGTGCATCGTCTCGGTGGGATCGAAACGCGTGAGTTTTCTTTTTCCTCATTTTCGTTTTTTATTCTCGAAAAAGTGTGTAAATAGTGCGAGATGTGATCTCCGGTGGGCCACGTCGTCGTCGACGAGACTCGATTAATGATAATTCTCAGTGACGCTTTTTTTTTTCCCGCGGCGAACGCGAGTTTGTTGAACTTTTCACGCGCGACGACGACGAATTCATCTCTCGAGATTCGATCGTCATCGTTGTATTATAAAGAGCGAAGAAGAAAAAACGAAAAAGAGAGAAGAAGAAATTCTTCGCGAATCGCTCACCGCACGCAGACGCTTGAGAACACGCACACACAAACACAAACACACATAAACACACACACACACACACAAAAACACACACAGACAGAGAGAGAGACTAAAACTGATCGATAAGCTACCGTATAAGCGTGTGAAATCTGTAATAACGATATCAAAGTGTTCGGAGGACGATCGAGACCTCCGAAGAAAAAAAAAAAACAGAGCGAAGAAACAATTCCCCGCGATCGATATTTAAATTTTATTCCAAGAACGTCTTGGTGACTCTGTTTTCGATGAAATCGGAGTCACCGACGAGAAGACACCGAAGTTGGCAAAAAAATTGAATGAAAAATCAAATTTCACTCCGCGGCACGCGAACGTCCGCGTCGCGCGAGATTAGTCAGTCGCGAAAAGTACGAAAGAAAGGACACTTTCGCGTTGAAGATATCGAACGAGAAGGAGTAAAAAACACCGACGATTCGAGAGAAAAAAAAAGGAAAATTACGATTTTGAATCGTAATTGGATTTTTGGCTTGGAATGAAATCGGAAGAACAAAAAAATCGAGCAAGATGCACGACCAGAATGACGCAAGCTCTTAAAGAACGAAAAAACTCTCCAAACGCGCGCTTTATCCCGAATTTCGCGTTGCATTGACGATCGTACACACTCACACACACACACAAACACAACATTGAAACAGCAGCGAACGAATCTGCGCGAAAGGAACAAGGGCGAAAAATACGACGAGGGAAGATGAAAAAGATGGAATCGGGAACGGAAAAGACGGTGGACGGTGAAACGTTTGCTTGCGGCGGACACACACGGCTTCTACGAAACATCGAAATATTCAATAAAAATAAATTAAAAAGACGAGAGAAAGAAATAGCGCGATTATAGGTGCGCAAAGCGGTATATAGTCATGTAATATCAACTAGCGTTAATAATCCGTAATAAATTTTAAGTACGATCGCATCTCGATCGAGGCAATTCGCAGCGCGGCGAATTATCATCATTACATCCAACGTCGACGATATCCGCCTGCATAATCGATCGATCGATCAACGTACATCGATCAATCCGACCGTTCCATTTCCGGATTAGTCCACAGTTAATTTTCGATTTCAGAGTTACATCGCGGTTCTCGAGTCACTTTTGTCACCGGTTTTTTTTCAAAAAAAATCTCTCTTTTCTTGGGAAAACGCGAGAAAACCTTCTCGATCTTGTTTACAATCTTTTCCCGCTGCGGTTGCCTCGATATTAAGGGGGTGTTTCACCAAAAACCATTAATTAGCGAATACAGGAGGCGAACGTGACGAAGGCATTACTCGGGTGTCGGAGCGTGTGTGGCGCGAGAGAGGAGGAATAATTGTGGAGGAAAAAACAAAAAAAACAAAAACTTGTACAGAGATTAAAATGAAGAAGAAAAAAAAGCATCGCTCGGTCGTACGGGGTTCGGTCGATTAGGTCCAAAAGAGAGTAAATGGACCAAAAGACGGATGCTGAGGAGAGTGACGCGAACCGTGCGACTCTGTAATAATTTTCAAACGATCGTTCGATTGACATTGATTAACAAACTTTTTATCGCATCGCACGTGGAATTTCCTGTTTCGTTCGTTCACGGAGAAAAAAATCTGTGCAACGCGCCAGGAGAATGAGAGAAGCAATCGCGTGCCTCGAAAAACCAATTTTTTCTTTTTTTTTTTCATCTTTTTTCTTTTTCCTCTTCTAACTTTTAATACGGTGTGCGTGTGCGTGTGTGTGTGTGTGTTTGCCATTCGATGGACCGTTTGTGAGCTGGGGAATGATGGACCTAAACGCGCGCGTCCACGTACGACACACACGGGAGCCAAACACAGCAATATTAGTTGTACATACAAATACGTTATAAATATTGTAAGTACATAATTGTATATAAATATACATATATAAAGACATACATGCATATATATATACGTATATACATGTATATGTGTGTATATACATCGATATCAGGGTGGTTGAAGAAAAATGGCAATTTTTTCCACCCTCGAGGATGTTGAATCTCCCCCTCGAAGGGTCAGGACACTTCGAAGGGTTCAAAGTCGAAAACTACCACTTTTTCGGCCGGAGGATTCAAGCGCGAATTTTTTTTGTTTTTTTTGTTTTTTTTGTTTTCGACCACCCTAATTTATCCATCGATATATGTATATACGCTGCCGTGCGAAAGTTTCCGGAATCGTTACGTTTTGTTTTTTGGTACGGCACACGGCAGATTCCCAAAACCGGATGCTGATAGTTCGATACCGAATTGGGGATGAAATTTCGGGTCGAAAAGCCCTCGAGCACTTTTCCATCGGGCGACTCGTCGTTGGGTTATTCATCGATGCAGTTGGACCGATAGGACGATTGGAAACTCGCGAGAATTTTGTTGCGTAAAAAAGTGCTGAAAGACACACTGAGACTCGGAATTTCGTCCTCGATCGAATTTTTCAACTATTCAAAGTCGACTTTTGGGACATCCTGTATATAAGTGTATGTGCGTATATGTATGGTAATGGTATGTATTGCGTGTGTGTGTACGCGCGTGTATATGCACTTTTCGGAGCAGAAAAGTACGGCGAGAGAGAGAGAGAGAGAGAGAACGAAAAAAACAGTGATAAATAAATAAATTGCCGAATTGTAAATTGATTTATCATTTTGTTCGATTATTATTTTTTTTAATACGTAGAGCCGTGAGCGATTTGAGAACACGCGCGACCCTCAGCTTCTCTCAGTCACCACACACACACACACACACACACAGACACACAGACACACACATCGTGATCAAATTTTGTCGCATAATTACGCTGCGCTGAAACGTTAAATTAATCCAAACCGATTATTGCGCGAGACGAATCGAGATGTCGCGAGCTCTTTATTTTGTCATTTTTGTCCTCTTCGTCGTCAACGAAATTGTCCACGTTGAACGTGATTCGCGCGAGAAATATTCGAACGAGAGAATGAGATGAAAAAAAAAGGAACACATTGAGAAAAAGCGAAATCGTTGGAGATTTTGACTTTTCCATTCGGAGCAAACGTGGAATTGTTCGTTAAAGAAAAACAGCGAGGAAATCGTACGAGACCGGCGGATAAACGTACACGCGCATGCACTCTACATCATTCGACCATCAATATTATATATATATACATAAACACGAGTGTACACATATATATATACGTGTGTGTGTTGTATATAATGTGTATGTATATGTAATATACATATGTACGTGTATATATGAAAAATCGAGTGAGTGGGGGGAGGGGAAAGGGAGAGAAAGACGATTGAAGAAGATAATCCAAGTATCGATATTATTTCACGTTATTAAATATGAAATTAAAGGAAATTATAATGAAAGTTTGTTAAATAGAATCTAGACGATGAGACGATATAGCTGGCTCTATATACGTAGTTGAAATTCTATTGCGAAAGTTTAAATGCTGTTGGATACTACTCTAGAGGGCTGGCGAAGCAATAAAGAAAAAGCGAAAGAACACGAAAAATTGAGGAAGAAACAGCGACGTTCAGAGATCTTCGCGCGATTTTCATGAAAAATCATCGAGGATTCGAGACGGACGTTGTTTCAGCGAGAAGGAAAAAGAAAGAACGAGAATTTCCAGCGATGCCGTCAAAATCTGAAGAGAAAAATCAATTAAAAAAAAGAATTGCAATTTTTTTCGAAAAAACGGACTCTCCGAGAATATTTTCAAAATTCTCAACCTCCTCGGAGGATTCGGCTCATTCGCGAAACGATCGCGCGGTCTTGAGAAGAATTCGAAAAAGTTGAAAAAAAAAAAAGCTGAAATCGTCGAATATCCCGCGATCGTGATTTTTCAATGGAAATCCCTCTGATCTCTGACGCGACGCCGACACTCGCAGCTTCTTCGCCCCTCGAAAAAGCTCGTTTAACTGCCTTCCTCTTACGAAAAAAAAAAAAAAGAAAAACATAAAATAAACAAATAATATCGCTTCGTTAACGATGTGCGAAATTAGATACATAAATAATATTATTTTTGCATCGCTTCAAAAAGGGGGTCGGGAATGTTGTGTACAGCGATTGAACAAAAAATATATATACAAAAAAAGAAAACACACAAAACAGGAGCAAGAAAATTTGGTAAGGAGAAGAAACGAATCATCGAGAGAAAAAATGACGATGCTGAAAGCTCTCTTGTTACTCGTGATGATGTCGAATATTAATCGGTGAAAAAAAAAAAAAAAAGAAAAAACCAACACGAAGGTCTAAGTGTCGTTTTACGACGAGCGAGAAACCGAGTGAGCGCAGCGAGTGCAGCGAAAAAGAGTGAATGAAGACAAAAATAAGAATAAAAAGAATAATAATTATAATAATTGTTATACGAAATGAGTGGGGGGGAGGGGAACTTTTTGCTATGTGACTAAACACACACACACACACACACACACAAACACACTTCGTCCAGTTTTTTACGTGGGCAGCTCGCGTTGTTCGAATCCTGCGGGACACATCGATCGCGAGTCCTCGAAACTCGTCCTGTCGACTATACGATAATATCCGCTCATTTTGTTTCCCCCCGAGGATGAAATATCAGCGCCAGTGCAGAGACGAGGAGAATTTTCCCAACGACGATTTGGCGAAATGACGGTCTGAGCTCGTCGCGTTTAAATACTCTTCATTTTTATATGAATTTTCCGCAGGATTTATTTTTTTACGCTATGAAATTTACGGGAAAATAATACGAAGAAAAAAAGAAGAACAAACCTGCAATGTTGACGAATGTAAAAAATTGCAGCAGCGAAGATATCTCGATATTTGTATATTTGAAAAACCAAGAAAAAAAAAACGAAGAAAAAAGAAAAGGAAAACTGCCACTACGAAATAATCCGCCGAATTGACAATTCGGCAATTTTTATCGAGCGAATTCTCACAAAAATCAAGATAATCGTTTTACACGTAATTTTACGAAAATTCAAATGCGCGAAAAGAAAATCATTGACGCCCCAATGACGAATGATCGAAACGAAAAAAAAAAAAACAAAAAAAGAACGCAAAGACAAAATTCCCTCGTTTCTGCACCGAAATCGCTTTTCTCGTCGCTTGTACTATAATCAATTTGTAAAAAAAAAAAAAAAGATAACCGAGAAACAGAGACAACAGAAAAAAAAAACGTGTCCAGAAATCCACCACCGATGACTTTTCGTTCGCAACTATTCCCGCGGCTTCGCAACGCCCGGAAAAGTTGCTTTCGAGCTTATATTATAAAATAATAATAATAATAATAATAATAATAAAGACAAAAAAGAGAAACCATTGAAAGTTGTATCGCATATATTGAAAAAACCATCAGAAGCAGGCCATAATTCCGCAACAATGCGCTCTCTCCGCGTGACGTCTCTTGCATCGGTAACGAACGAAAAAAAAAATGAAAAAAAAAAGGGAAAAAAAGCCACTTTTACTTCGAGTTTTGCTTTCAAACGTGTATATTTCATATTTATACAAAATAATCTAAAATAAAGTGTACGTACGTTATCGTACGTATATTATATACAGCATCAAGTGCACATATTTATATATAAACATTTTTTTTTTCGAGCATCATTAGGTTTGAGTTTTAAAAAACATTGGAAATTGAGAAAAAAACGCTAACCGCTCCAACAACGGAGGGAATAAAAAATCAAAGAAAAAAAATACAAAACGAGTGCGAGTACACCGAATAATCGAATAAATCCATCATTTTTTCTCCTCCGACCGTCTCGTCGTCGTCAAGAACCGTGTCCCTCGGATTCGACCTCGCGATCGCGAGGGGATTTTTGAAAAATGTATAAAAACAATCGACGCTTAAAATTCTTTTTTCTAAACTTCCGGTTTTTCGTTTTTCGGTATACGTATGTGAAAAATCGGAAAAAGTTTGACGAATCCAAAGTCGCTTCGATCGAATAAAGGGGGGGGCATGTCGTTCGACCGTTGAAGGATTTACAGCTTGGATTTTGAGTTCGGAGGGGGGTTTTTTTTGTTTTTTTCTGCCTCCACCGCGTCTCAACCTTCGAGAACGTGAATGTAGAATCCGGGACTGTCGATCTCGTCGAGCGGCTTGAAATCGCCGTATATCGTGTGCTTGTGGGATTTCGTGAAAATATCGTCGAGCATGTCGCGAAAAACGTCGAGCCTGTGGGGGTAATAAGACAAGCGAAATTCGCTCGTGTTTTCCGGATCTTTTCGATTCTCGTGCGGCTCGAGGGATATCAGATAATCCAAGGTGACTATAGCCGGCTTTCCGCAAACGTAAAGTACCGACGTCTTGATGTCGATCATGTGTTTGCTCTGTCGAATGAAAAATTCAGTTAAAATTCGAAAAATTTCATTTTCAATCATTTCGCGTGGTACTTTAAGCGGGAAAGATCGGGAAAACAAATTTGTGAAAAAGCGAAAAATTGACAGAAAATTAATGACGGAAGAAGGACGCGGTGTTTTCAAGCCGAACTAAACGAATTATCAAGGGGACCGTCGTGCAGCGATCTTCCCTGCGTCTGCTTATACATTTTTTTTTTATCGAATGAAAATTAATGAATTACTGAATTAAAAATTCAGTTAAAATTCGAAAAGTCGTGCCCCGTCGTGCCCCGATCTTCCCTGCGTCTGCTTATACATATTTTTTTTATCGAATGAAAATTACTGAATTACTGAATGAAAAATTCAGTTAAAATTCGAAAAATTTCATTTTCAATCATTTCGCGTGGTACTTTAAGCGGGAAAGATCGGAAAAACAAATTTGTGAAAAAGCGAAAAATCGACAGAAAATTAATGACGAAAGAAGGACGCGGTGTTTTCAAGCCGAACTAAACGAATTATCAAGGGGACCGTCGTGCAGCGATCTTCCCTGCGTCTGCTTGTAAATATTGTTTTTATCGAATGAAAATTACGTTGTAATAGATGCACTTTGGTGGTGTACTTCCGGTCTTCATGATGTAATCGTAGTTCCTGTGATCGATGAGGAAAAGACCGCCGGGTTTCACGCAACGTTTGAAGTTGCCGAGCGCTTGTCTGTGGAGAAAATCGAGCGAAAAAGGTGAACGTTTAAGATCGGAGAAATGTATTTTTGCGATCTGGCGGGTGACGATGATGCCCGTGTGAAATAATATTTCAGCTCGAACCTCTGCTCCCTCTGATCGCCGTAAGAGTCCGGCATATGAGCGAAGCTGTTGCCGAGACATATCACCGCGTCGAAACCATCGCCGACGAGGTCTTTTATGTCTTCCGGTAACGTTAACCAGTTGGCTTCTTCGATCACTGAAAAGATCAAACGGTAATTATGGAAAATTCTTCTTTATTTGTACGAAAAATCTCGACGATTTTCCGGATTTTGGGACAGAAGCGAATTTACGGTTTTTTTTTCCTTTACAACAATTATTTTACAGGTAAGCAAAATGTACGACATCGTGGGAGAAACGTCCCGAACGCCGACTCTCGCAGAGGAGATCTCGCCGACGACGGAAACGTCCTCGATTAAATGCTCGGTTGAAAAATAAACATGGAGATTTTTACGTAAGACTTTCGGAATTTCGATAAAAACGGTACAGCTTCGCTGGCTGTGAAGAAATCCTTTTTCTCCTCTGTCGCTTTCGATCTTTCTCTCGCGCTGCCGCACATGTGCAAAAAGTGTAGCGAGCCTCGCGAGAATTTATCGGTCCATACGAATCGAGCGAGAAAATAATCGCGAAGCGATTTGAGGGATGAGAAAAAAAAAGACGAAGATTAAAAGGTGTTGATCCGAAGAGTTCACGAATAATCGCCCCCTATTTCAAGCGATAAACATTGAGCGAGTTTAATTGTCTCGATTTCTGCGCTTTTTTTTACTGATAACATTTTTTTAATACTATTAATTCACTCGCGAAACTCGAGTACGACGCCGCCATGATTGCATTACGCGTACGGAATCGTGATGAAATCTGATGCAACGATTTTGCGTCCCGCTGACGGGGGAAATATATCTTTTGGTCAATTATCGCGTTTGTTGTGCTCCTTTTTTTTTCCTCGAGATAATCGCGTCGAGTTTTTGCGTAACCGTCTTATCGGGCAGCTGAGCGTGTTTGACAAATATTTTCTCAGACACGAATAAGGAGATTTCTCAAGATCCAGAACGCGAAAGGGAAAGAGCACGAAATTTGGACTTTTTCATCTTGACGAACAAATTTCTTTTTCGAAAATCTTTTATCCCTGAATATCGCGGAATTTCGAGTACTTTGCGAAGCCACAAAAATGTGAAAAAAAAGTCGGACGTACGAAAGATATCGAGCACGCGGATTTTAGAAAATTTTTTTGAAAAAAACGGGTAAATTTCGGAAAACTTTCGAAAATTTTTTTTTTTTTCGATTTTCGGCGAATTTTTGAGAAATTTGGAAATTATTAATCACACATGGTATAAAGAGGTTTCTTATTTTTCGGGAGTAAAACAATTTACAAAAAGAAATGCTTTTACCCCAATTATCGAAGGCTGGTTCCTTCCGTCTGTCCCATCTCGATTTGAGAGCGTATTTCAACATTTTGTCGGAAGCGTCGACGCTGACAACGTCGAAGCCCTCCTCGAGGAGCAGCACGGAATCGACGCCAGTACCGCAGGCTACGTCCAAAATTCGCCGGCAGCCTTTTTCACGCAGGAGCCCGACGAGAAAATCCTTGTAATTCTTCGTTCGTTGATTCTTGTCGCCGATGAACACTTCCCAAACTTTGGCGGCTTTGCCATCGGCATATTGATCCCTGACACCTTCGGCAGCTGCTCCCAACGATCGTGTGTGAAAAACCGAATCCATCATTCTCTTTTACTCTCTCTCTCTCTTAGAGTCCGATATATCTTTATGGTCGATTAAAAAGAAAATGAAGCAACATAAACACACGGAATCACAACGAAGAATCGAGCGAGAGAGACGCACGATGCGATTTTACCATATGGGATCGCTCGATCGAGTATTCACCTTGTGAAAATCGTCGACGAGTCGTCGACGACGTTTCGACGTGAACTGACGCGCAGCACGCTCTCGCTAACCTTCTTATACGTTGGCACACGCGAGTTTGTATCGGAGATATCTTCTTCATCGTCACTGTAAACAACGTACTCGCGTTACCACTGCTTCTTTTATCGAGCCAGTACGAAATGACGAAACATATTTGTCCGGCGCGAAAGAGAGAGACGAAAAAACACGAGCGACAATGAGAAGGAATGGTGGAACGTCGAAAACAAAAGTTACGTCGAGGTTATGTTCAAAGAGCAAACAAAAAAACATCGACTCGCGTCTTTCCGGGCCATGGAATTCGCGGGTGACGGATAGATCGTAAAGAGAAGAGCGAATGATTGTTTTCTCCCTCCCACTCGTGCGCGTCGTTTCGATAAAGCTGCACGTTGTCGCCGCGATTTACCCTCGAATTGAGACGATTAAACGCGATCAAAGAAATCGATCGTCACGACTCGTAAACAGTTTCTGTTCTTTTCTTTTTTCTACGATCTTTCGTCGATGAATCGACATCAATATACCGGAATGTACAGTGAGCTGCTCTTTTATAGAATGGGACAATCATTTCGTCGAGAAAATGCGAATGGAAAAGATGTTTCTTTGGAAAAAAATCAGAAATCTCAAATTGAATTTCGTTATCGAAACGTTGCGGAGAACAATTGCCATCAAAGTTTACCATTTTTAGCCACGTGATTTGACGGAATGTGCATTTTTTCTTTCATGAAAAGCGCGTAACGCGCGTAACGCCGAGCCTACGCGCGAATAATTCTTCGTTGTTTCGATGTTGATCGGCTTAATTGCTCTGTTAATGACTCGCAGCAATGTCAGAGATCCCGATAAATTGACGTGTCATTCGAGGCCGAGTAGCTCGAAGCAACAGGTTACAAAAGCTTGGCTACGAGCCTAAACAAGATACGGAGAGAGAGAATAAAGAATGAGCTTATCGCGCTTTGCACGTGCAGCGTGGTGACGAGAAACATTTTCGCAACGTGCACCATTGTTATTATCCTTTTGCGTTCGATCAAAGTTCGAAAAAATCGTAAAAAATCGAAAAATTACCCACCGACAGTCTCCACAGTGTTTTTTTTTTAAATAAAAAAGTACATCACTCGGAATATCGCAAAATACTCAATTTGATAACTTTTCGGCAATTCCGTCGGGATTTTGCGATACTATTTTTGGATTTCCTTGCCGATTCAATTTCGGATCTCATTGGGCTTTTGGTAAAAAACAGATCATACAAAAATCGATTTTCGGAGAATCCGCGGTCGTTCAAATGTCTCCGATAATTCGAGATTAATATTTATCGATTAGCGAGAATCATTTCAGACGGGCTAATCGAAGATCTCTAGTCATTTCTTTTCAAACGAATTTTTTCGTTTTCAATGAATTTTCGTTCTTAATGAGCTTTTTGAAAATGTTGCTTGTCATCGATGATCATCGTTGATCAATTGACGAAGCGTTTTTGGGAGCATTTTGAAAAAAAAAAAAAATAGCACGAAAATGCATTCTGCTCCGAGAGAAATTGCCCAAATAATTCGAGATTAATATTTTTTTCATTACAACTTATTTCGTGTTGAATAACGCCGGAACACGATGCGTGATGAATGGAAAGATTGAAAAAAAAAATGAAACAATTAATCGTCGATGAGCAAACAGAGGTATGATCGGTTGATTGATCGACACACGATGTAATAGAAAATTCAACGTTTTTTTTTTTTACGAAAGACGATCGCAGTCGAGACTAAACTCTACAATGATTTTCGACGACAATATTCATACGGATATCATTTCGATACAACGTAAAGTATTACGGATTTTTTTGTTTCCTGAAATCCCACTTTTCCATAATCTTTCGTTTTTCGTTTTCACTCCTCCCGAACGATTACACGACAGACTTCACATCGCCGTTTCTCGTTTACTTGGAATCTTCGGAATTGGCAGTTTCTTTTGTTTTTTTTTCCATTTTTTTTTCTTTTTTTTTTCATTTCTGCTTGTTTTTTTCGTTTCGCATGGACTATTTAAAATTTCTTAACTATACAAATAAAAGTCGAGAGACATCGCGAAGCAAAGTGATTGCGTTCGAGCGACGAGGGCATTGCGAGTTCAAATCAAAAGTCAAAATAGAGTGGAACGTTTTTTGGCGCTTTTCTTCGTTTTTCACATTTTCAATCTCGTTATCGTCCAAGATTTTTGTCTCTGTTTCGAAACACCTCACTATCTTCACTTAGTATCCTTTCTCGAAGGTTTACGTATAGAGAGAGAGGGAGAGAGAGTTAGAGAGAGAGAGAGAGAGAGAGCGAAAGAAAGACGAAACGTCGTCGCGATGCTTGTTCGTGCTTTATATACATTTTCTACTTTTCTTCTCCTCACGCTCGTTCGATCATGGACCATTCGAGATCATTGTCCTTGCTATTTTTCTCTATATATTTTCAAGTATACTTATGTATATATATATATATATATATTTGTATATGGCAATTTTGGAGCAACCGCGTATTTTTCGGCACGCTCGTGTATATATACATATATATATATATATTTCTTATACCGGATTTCGTCAAGTCGAAAAAGTTCGCCGCCGTCATTGGCGGCCTCGTTGCACTCGTTAAAAAAAAGAGAAAAAGAGTGAAAACCCCTCTCGTAAATTGAGATAGCGAAGGCGATGATCCTTCGCGCGACCGTCGGTTCCTCGCGGTTGCGCGAAAAAGATAAGCTTCCATGCTCGCTCACGAGAGGCGCCGTCGCTGACGCCCTCGGAGACACGAGAAAGATTTTTCTTTCGCAGTCGGCGATCGCCTTTCGAAATTTTCAAAGTCAATATCGCTTCGTCGGACTTTCTCTCTCGTACTCTCTCGCTTTTTCGCTCTTTCCTTCGTCGTCGTCTTGGCTCGCGACTCGCTTTACTCCGTTCGAGTCTCGCTCAGCTTCGTCCTCCCGAATCTCCGATCTCTCGCATCGCAGCATCTCGAGGCAATTTGCTTCATATACTCTTGAGGTCCTCCGGCATGTCGTTCTTCGGATGTTTGTTCTCAAAGTGTTGCTTGTACGTCTTGGGATCGGGCATCTGCGCCTGGACGAGGAAAAATATGAAAATTTCACGCCGCTGCGGAAGCCAAACGACAAAGTTGCTCGGCATTTCTTTGTTTTTGTACAATTCGTCCGATCGGAATCGACATTTTCTCGTTTACCGCGTTTTTAAAAATCGAATATTCTCTGCAGAAGTTGTTTGTTTTTTTTTTGGTTATGTCAGAGTTTTGGATCAAAAACTTTCAACGGCGAAAACGGATCCGAGGCTCAACAACCGGATTTATATGTCGTAGGGTGCAAAATGTGAGATAAAAATGTGAGAAACTTACTTTGCATACGGCGCAAACGTGCACAAGCGCTTTTTGCGCAGCTTTCTTCTGCTCATTCGCGCTGTGACCCTGCTGTTTTTTTATCTTTGCCGTTTTCTCAGCGGCTTTGGCTTGAGACTGAATTTTCTGATGTCCACGAGCCATTCTGTAATATTCGAAATGAGAAATATCGTTGCTCGTAGCGGAGGAAAAAAAACGAGACAAAAGAGGGGCGAGTTTGACTCGTTTGAAAATTAATCAAACATCGAGGTTATACGGGGCCCGAGTGTACCGTTGGCGATTTTTTCAGACGATGAATTTGAACGAGAAAATCTCGCGGAACGCAATTTCGAGATTGTAAACGTTACGGAGGAGACATATGGAAAGTAGCGGGACGTGCGCGATTTTATTTTTCCCGAAGCACCAATTTTCTCGAGAAATGTATTTTTAACGTCGCTCGTTTGCCGCAACAGAAGCCGGAAGGCTTTTTTCGACACAATTTTTCACTCGCGTTCGACCAATATTACGCTGGTGGTAGCGTTGCGAAATCCACCGAAGAAATCGGGAGAAAAGTTGGAAGGAAAAAACCGCACCGCCGTGCGCTTACCTGTTCAGACGAGTTGTGAATTCGAAGCCCGACGAGTCGCGAGATAACAGAAGTGCTTTATTATTTTATCAGCAGATGCGCGTATTTTTACTGTTTGAGAGAAAAATAACACGGCGAAATATTTCACGTTCTTTCCTCGATGCACTTTTTTCCTTTCGGTACACGCGCGCACAACAGCGTCGAAAAAAATTTTCCTGTGTGCTCTCCTCGCGATTCTCACACCGGGCAGGCGCGCGCGCGCGCGTGTCTGTGCATGTGTTCGTAAAATCGTTGAGAAAATCAAAAGGATCCCGACTGGTATCCGTGTTCCCACCGCTCGGAAGATTTTGTGCGGTTCGGTTGCGGCCGAGAGTTTATATTATTTTCATTTATTATTTTGATGAGCGTATATCGAGTGGAAAAGAAAATACAGTTACGCACGTGAATACGCGTTACGGAGTTTTATAATCATCCGGGAAGAACAAACATGAAAATGGAACAGCGTGAATCTATCGGAGAAAGGATTGACGATATTTTCTACTAGTTGAAGAATACATACTTATTTCAGAGAAGAACAATAGCTGATGAAATAGACGGAAGAAGGACGAACGTTTGTCGGAGTCATATTCATCTTTCGATAACAAATTCGCGCTCGTTCGAAATATAGGAAATTTTCGAGTATTTTAAAACGAATTATATAAACGAAAATCAATAAACGTTACGGCCCGAAACGTCAAAAAGTGTACAGCAGGTGGAAGAGAGAGAGAGAGTCGAGATTGGTCGAGATTCGTTTTAAGTTGGCAACATTGCAGCAACCTCGAAGAGAGTGAACAACGAAAAATGGTGTTAATTTGACGCGTTTGCGCACACTCGGCAAAGAGGCTCGAGGGGGAGAAAGAAGGGGTTAGCCGGAGAGCAGCGATCGTAGCGACTCGCCATGTTTGCCTTGAGGAACACGTAACTAGATAGTTCTCCTGAAACATGGCTGAACATCGGTCCGTTGTTGTAGTGAAATTTTGCGTAAGGGAGCATTGAAGAGGAGAAAAAAATTATTATATATTTTGTGATCATAAAAGCGCGTGTGTGCCTCGCGAGATACAAAAGCAATGACTTCGATACACTTCGTGGTGCATCCGTTGCCAGGCACGGACGATCAACTCAACGATAGGTGAGCGAAACGATATACGAAACGTTTTTTTTCCTCTTCCATCATCTTTCTCTCTTTTTTTTTCATTGCCTCGAACGGAATCGTGGGACATACCCTCCATTCCTCTGCGGCCGTTATAACGTATTCCGATGCATGCCCTGGCCGTTCTCTCCCTGCAGTACGCACTCTTCCCTACCGCTCCTTCCTCCCGTCTCGCCATTGAGCGTCCATCGTCGTTTTTTTCTCTCTCGGTCCCCATTGCGCAGCAAAAATTCCTCATATGCATCATCGGCCGTGAGGATGCTTTTCACGCTAAAATGTCGCATGATTTTTTATCGCGATTCCCCCCCAAGCCCAATGATGCAACCGCGTCGAGACAGTTTTCTCCGTTGTCCGAACAACTGCTGAAAAAAAAGACCCTGTCAAGACAATTAACGTGGATAACATTTTCACGACGTGGTCTCGTTAACGCGAGCGAACATCTCCGATTTACTCGCGAGTCTCCGCGAGTCGATCGTCGGGCTAATTCCTTCCTTATCGTTCTTTTTCCCTTCTTTGCCCCCCTCCCCTCTCACCTATGAGCATCGATCTCGGGCTCCTCGCACGATTGATTATCGTATTGTGGGTCAATTGCATGTCCAAAGTATATATTATATGTTCGCCATCAAGCCAGATACGGATCGCTCGAATTCTCACATATTTTTGCGCGTGGCGCCGTTTTTATCACTTTTTCATGGAAAGCAAAAATCTAGAAATGAAAATCGCCATGCTACTTCCGCCCATCCCTTCCCGCCCAGCATCGCGATAAGGGACAATGAGAAAAAACCATTTTTTATTTTCAAACTACACCGTGGCGATCTATGCACGAAATACACGGTTCACTCTACATATATAGACAAACGTAATTTCATGTACATGCATATATATGTATATATATACACGAATTAGATGTCGGTATACATATATGGTGCACAAATGCATGTATTCCAGAATGTGTGTACACGATTCCGGGAAAAAATTGACAAAATCCGGCACATTTCGAGAAATCGTCATGCAAATTTTCGACTTGAGGATAGTCAACAAAGTCGCTTCGTCAATTGTCTCTTTGAGCCTGATTTTCGAACAATTTGGGCATAAATTTGAAAAATTCGTGTCGCACCGAACCTTACCGGTCGTACAATTATCCTCCGCTTCCTCGTACGAAACTCAACTTGCGTGATTAATATGATGCCATGCTGCTTTCGACGCACTTTGTTCCGGAACGTTCCATGCCTTAACCTATTCGAGACCAAATTACATTCTCTCATTTGTCCGTCAACCTCGGGCAATCCATTTAACGGGAATCCGCATTTTTCTTTCAAAACACTAAAATTCAATCATCTTTAGCAAAAATTGGATAAATTCCATTGGAATTTATCGCAATTTCAGCTTGTGCTTCAAACTGGCTTTTGCGGCATTTCCAAGATACACCGCAGAGACGCCAACGTTTGGTACTTTTTTTGCTTTGTTTTCCAACGTCTCCGTACTAAAATCACAAAAGTTTTTTCAACTTTCACAGAGATTGCCAGATTTGAATATAATCTTTGAAAAAATTGGAAAAACTGTCCGTCTCTCGGTACTTTGTGGAAAGTTCCAATAGAAAAATGTCGCAAAGACCCCAAAGATCGTAATACCCCGTTGATTCTCCAATTTTCATATTGTTTGTTGAAAAAAAAAGACTCTCCGTCGGGTTTTAAAAAAAAAAGTGCATTATTTTTCTAGATTGAAAGAAGTGGCAGAGAAAATCAACAGATATGGATTCGTCACTCCGCCGGCGCTCAGCGGACTCAAAACGTCCGTTAAGCGAATCGTCGTCGGACCTACTCACATCGCCCTCTTGATGGAGGACAGCAGAATCTGTCGAGTCGCGTTTACCGTGCTCTCCGACAGATTGGATCTTAGCAAGAACGAGCCTAACAGAAAGTGAGTGGAACGATAATTTATTTTTTATTCATCTATATTCCAAGGCATTGCCGCTCGGAGCTCATAAAGATATTCAAACGTTCGGCGTGGAAAATTGTGAATTTAAAGTTCGGCGAAGTAGCTTCTGCGACATTTTTCGTTTTGGCCGACGAACCTGTAGACCGCGAGAAACAGTAGTTTATACCTTCATAGCGTTTATACTTTCTAATGTATTTATCAAACAAGTTTAAAAAAAAGTCCACGCACACCGTCAGATTGACGAAAAAGACATTTCTCTTCGCGTCGACAATTGCGTTGTACTTTTCACTGAATCAAAGTAGACAGCGCCAGTGGAAATGGTATTTTTGTTTATACGACGTTGGCTCTCAAAGTGACGACGGTAGAAATGAAAAAGGCGAAGAGAAAACAAAAAGTTGGGGGGGGGAATATTGAAAAAATGAAATGGTCGTTGCAGCCCTCCCAAAAATCATGTTGGAAATACGAACACCGCGCCGAGCGGAAGCGGGGGGAGCGGCGGCGGGAGTAGAAACAACTTGTCCCGCTCTCGGGCCAGGATCATGAGGAGCAGTTCGGCGATTCGTGGCGGCGGGGGCGGAGGTGGAACGAGCGGAAGCGGTCGCGTCGGCCCGCCGGGTGTCATAATGGGTGGAGGCGGTAGCAGCAGCTCACGTCCGCTCGTTTCGGTGCCCGCACCCTTCGTGCCGGAAGATCTCGTAGCGCAGGCTCAGGTCGTCCTTCAGGGCAAAAGTCGTAATCTCATCATCAGAGAATTACAGGTTCGCACACCCTACTCACGATTTCCCCCATTAGAGCTTTGATAACGAGAGGAAAATACGGAAAAAGTAACTGAAACGACACGATTGTGAAAACAGAGAACGAATCTTGACGTTAATTTGGCGGTCAACAATCTTTTATCACGGGACGACGAGGAGGGTGACGACGCGGAAGATGCCGCAGATAGCTACGTTCCCGAAGATCTTATATCGCTTCTCGATGGTGGATTTAGCAACGAGCATTCCGTTATCATTGACGCTGACTCTATGTTCTCCGAAGACATGTTTGGATACGGGGGAATGAGAAAGTAAGACACGCATTCGTTCACCGTCCTTGCGACACTTTCGTTCTTTATAAAAAACAAATGGTAAAAAGCACCGGCGCGCGACGTATTTCAACGCGTACGACAAAATTTGAGATAAAGCGATAATTTGACAGTTTTCAACGATCGAAAGACGGTGGAAAAGTATTATTTTATCGAAAATGTTATCCAAAGTTCGTTTTCCGAACGAAATTTTGAAGAAAACGATTTGTGTCTCAAAGCCGCGGGAATTCTTCGCGGCGTCTTGGAATCGAGCGGGACGGCGAGCGCAACGAGCGCGAGGGACATCGCGACAGTTTCAGCAGATGGCGCGAGCGTCAGTATTACGGGCCTCGCAGATGGCTGGAAACTGCACTGAAGGATTGCTGGGAGAAGGATCCCGGTACTTTGACGTTATTCACTTTCCTCTTTCTTTTGACAATTTTTCGGGCAGAAAAGTTCAATGAGCTTCTAACGACGCTTCAATTGCAGATAATAAAAAGAAAGAATTAGCGTCGCAGAGTCCATTGTGGATATCGGAGGAGCTCGAATGGTGGCACGAGAGAAGCGGCGAGCCAGCACCGCGGTTTGTACAGATTGCCGCTCTTTACAGCGAGTTAATCGCCGTATCGAATACCGGCCAGCTTTATCAGTGGAGATGGGCGGATCCCGAGCCGTACAAGCATCCGGAAAATCCGAACGTTCATCATCCCAAGACAGTGCCGCTGTCTCTGACCGGCGAGAAGGTCGTCAACATCTCGGCAACGGCGATACGCTCTTCGGTGAGCACCGAGAGCGGGAAGGTCGCGACTTGGCTCGACGAGCTCCTCGGCCACGTCGCCTCGAGACTCGAACATCCCGCTCAGGCTTTTACCGAGTTTACCCTCGACAAGATTGTGTCGTTGCACACTTGCGCTCTGTACACGGTGGCCAAACTCGAAAGTGGCACCCTCTACTGGTGGTGAGTTTCGTCAAATTTTTCTCCAATTTTATTCCCGAAAATTCTTTATCGGCGAGACACGAGCGACACCTTTGAAATCTCGAAATTATCAACAGGGGAGTCCTGCCGTTCGCTCAGCGGAAAAAATTGTGGGACAAGTACAAGGCCAAGTCGCGCAAGCACAGAACCTCCACCGTTGTTTCAACGGACATTAGTTACGGGACCCACGTTTGCATGAAAAACAGCCCGATGTATCAGCCCGGAGCTATCGGTGAGATTACGAAAGATCCTTCTTTGACCTCTTGTCGAGGGCGTTATGTCGGTAAAGCAGAGTGAAATGAGAATTTCGAGTGTTTACGTGTTTGATGAATGAATTCGTTTTCAACGATTTTTATTCCATCATTCGAGAAAAAAGTGGGCGACTCGGGATTGATTATTCGCTTGAAATTCTCGTGGTACTCGTGGTACTTTTATTCCGTGGATTTATCTCAACGCGCGCATTTTATTCGGCGATTCTCAAGGGTTCACCATCGCCAATGGAATCCCGAAAGTTGGACAATTGCTCTCGGCGGCATGGAATCTCGATTCCACGTACCGCTTCAAGATTTTACCAGCCGGGTCTCTCCACACCGGAAGTTCCTTCGACAAGCGCGAATCAAACGGCAATACAAGCGCGAGCGGCAGCAGCAAAACCAATCACAAAGAGACAGCCGATCGATTGGACATGCCACCGCCGCCTTCTCCGGCATCGAGCACGTGCAGCGATACCGGAAGTATCACAACCAGTCACAGTGAGTCGTGTTTCGATTAAAAGCTAAAAAATGAAGAAAAGTCTCTCCGAACTCTGACGATCGATGACTCGCGTGGTTTTGGTTGTATGAAAAAAAAAAAAAAACATTTCGACGCGGAATTTCACGTTGAATGAACTTTCGAAATGATGGATATTGCAGAACGTCAAAAACGCATGGCGCCGAGAAGCGACGGCGAGCCGGAGAGAAAGGACGAGGAAGATTGGCAATTGAAGGACGTGGTCTTCGTCGAAGACGTCAAAACCGTTCCGATCGGTGAGTGCCCGTTCGTCGCGATCGGGCAACGTCGATTTTGCTCCTCCTTCGCCACTTTACACCCGTTTTTCTCAATCATATCGCTCTCGATAGGCAAGGTCATCAAGGTCGACGGCTGTTACGTTGCCGTGAAATTCTTCGCGAAAGACTCGAAGGAAAAGGAGAAGGAGACCAAAGAGAAGGATTTTAGTTCGTCGGATTTTAAGGACGTCACCGCCGAGGACATGATCAAGCTGCTCGCCGATTGCCGGCTCTTGCGCAAGGACGAGCTTCAGGTGAGCAACTTTGATCTTTTGTCGCGAAATTTCAAAGAAAAAGGTGGAAGCAAAACCGTGTAATTCAACGAAATCCGCTTTGAAATCCGAAATCCGAAGGTGATAAAGTCATCGATGAATCCACGAGCTCCCGATTGTTTTCAACGTACACCAAGGAGGGTCAACATCGTCGAGGGTGTCGCGGAGAGTCTTTTGACAGTTTCGACCGACGGTCAAGGTACGTAATCGTCGATTTGTCATCGAAAAGATGGATCCTCGAGGCTTTTTCGTACAATTTCCGGTTTTTTTTTTTTTCTCGACAGGCATTCACGCGATCCTCAAAAACGGCAACAAACTCAGCTACGTCGTTTACAATCTCAGCACCGGAAGATACGTTCAGGATTGTTTCATACCATCGGACACGAATTCGTTCTTGGGCCTGCAACCGCAAAATATCTCGCTGACGAGCGCGGGCGAGGTAATGCAATCGCGTTAAATTCGACTTTTGTTTGAACGGAAAGAAAAAAATTACTCATTTCCCACGATCCCTTTGATTACATCCCGTACGATCTTTGTGACACGCGTTTGATCGTCTTGTTGGATGCAATTTTTGTTTAAAAGAAGAAATGGAGAAAAAAAATTGAAATTTCAGAACACGGAATGCTCCATGATACTGCGCGACGGTAACGGCACGATATATCCGATAGCGAAAGATTGCGCGGACTCGATTCGCGAGCCAAACTGGCTCGATCTCGCTCCGGTATTGTGCATCGGTGCTTCGATGATTCCGATTCCGAGCTGCTCGAACTCGACGAATCTCAAGAACCAAGTCGCCGTGATCGCTCTCGTCTTTGACAATCTTCTCCTCATGCCGCGTATACTGAGATGCGATTACGAGGGCGTTAAACAAGTCTTTTTAAACCTCGAACACGATCAGAGTGAGTTTCGCTTGAAATTCATCAAAGCGCAAAGTTTCGACGTTGGTCGACGTTGGTCGACGTCGTTGGTGGACGTTGGTCGAAAAATTCGATCAGGGGGTACATTTTTTTGGACATTTTTTCAGAAGGCAATGCCGCTCAGATGCAGTCTATTCTCGCGGAGCGATGCGACGGAAATCGCAATATATTGCATGCTTGCGTGAATATGTGCTCGCCATCGTCGAACAAGGACAACGAACAGAGCATCGAGCGCGAGTTAATGACCGGTGCCGTTGACGGCAGCGTCACGCAGATGGAGGAACCGATTCCGCCGTTAAGTTGGCCACCGGAACTGGACAACACTTCCGGCGAGGAGGACAGCCTCTTGAGCATCGGCGCAGCGAGCATATCGATGATGAATAAGTCTGGTTTGTCTTTGATTTTTTTCCTTCGATCCGAGTTATCCTTGACAAAGGCGAAAAGAAAACTGATTTTTCTTTTGTTTTTTTCGAAAAAACCTCCATAATCGATGAATCCTCCGTTTTCTCAGGCGCGGGATCCACCTCGAACAATACCTACGTCATAGACTCGACCGAACGCAGGAACAACGCGTTACTCGTATTGAAATACATGTGCGAGAATCTCACTCTGACGCCGCACTTGAAGGAGTTACTCACCGCGAGGTGAGAATCTTTTGAAAAACATCCGGAAATCGTGGATATTGACTTTTTCACGCTGATTACCCAGATTTTGTCATCTCGAGAAAAAAAAAAAATGAAAGCTCACGCGGTATTGCGGTAACAAAATTGAAAAATGGAACAAGATTTCGAGAAACGAGCTGAATCACCGTCGTGCTCGTGTTTTTGCAGAGATTCGCAGGGACAGACGCCCTTGATGCTCGCCGTTTCCGTTCGCGCTTATCACGCGGCGCTCATACTCCTGGACACGATTCAGCGGGTTGGCAGAGACGGAAAAGATTGCTCGGCGATGATATTGCCGTCCGACGCGAATCCCGATTTGTCGCCCCTGTTCGTGACTTGCTGCAACGACACGTGCAGCTTCACCTGGACCGGAGCCGATCACATCAATCAGGATATTTTCGAGTGCCGCACGTGCGGCCTCACCGGATCTTTGTGCTGCTGCACCGAGTGCGCGCGCGTCTGCCATCGCGGCCACGACTGCAAAGTCAAAAAGACATCGCCGACGGCCTACTGCGATTGCTGGGAAAAATGCAAATGCCGCGCGCTCATCGTCGGCCATCAAGGCGCGCGATACGACCTCCTCTGCCGTCTCGTGACCAACACGGACTTGGCGACGAAAATCAATTCTCGGTAAGCTACTTTTCCTCGCGCTTGTTCATTCAATTCGATACTTTTTCATTTTCAATTTTTCATCATTTTCGCTGAGACTCCGTCGGTAAATAAGGAGATTGTACTTATCGACAGAGAACAAGGGTATAATTTTCGTGTATTTCAACAGGGGTGAGAGCATATTGCTGTTTCTCGTACAGACCGTGGGTAGACAATCGGCCGAACAGCGACAGTTTCGTTCGGCACCGCGACAACGTTCGTCCTCGGCGAGTCGCAAGACTCCGTCGTCGGACGGCCTGGTAGCGGAATCCGACATGCCCGATCACGACCTCGAACCACCGCGTTTCAGTAGACGCGCTCTCGAGAGACTGCTCAACGATTGGCCAGCCGTGCAGTGTATGATAATGTCGGGCGTTACCGACAACGGAAACGACCAATTGTTCGGCGATCAGGGACAATCCTGTCGTCAGAGCGGAACAGCGCTGCTGGACAAATTCACGCATTCGCTCCTCGTCAAATGCAGCTCCGAGGTTATTGATCGCCCGATCAACGGCGAAACATCGTCTACGAGGATAAACACCGAGATTCAAACGACTTTGTTGCTTTTTTCTTTTCAGATGCTCGACACTTTGCTCACGACGTTGATACGCGAACTTCAGAACGAATCCGTACCCGGCCGCCAGGAGGAGGCCAACAACGTGGCGCGTCGCTTCGTCCGATCCGTCGCCAGAATATTCGTCATCTTCTCGATCGAGATGGCGCCGAACACGGCAAAGAGAAGGAGGTATGAGGGGTTCGTAGGATTGATCCCATACGATTCCCACGTTTTTTGAGAAAATATTTACATTTTGCATTTCCACGGCTTCGAGATTAAAATCGCGGAAAAAAAACCACCTTTTGAATGATCGACGAGCCCCGTTGCACGACCATCACCGAGATTCCCTTTTTCTCTCCTCCGTTCCAACGATACTTTCTCGAAGAAACGAACAATTGTGCACAGTCAATCCTACGAGCAGCGGCGATGAAAAAAAAACAAAAAGAAAAAGCGAGAGCAATTACGAATGAGTATAAGAAGCTTCAACACCCTTCACAGCGCGAATCAAGCGTCGCAACCGTTGCTCAAGTGTCGTCGAGTGTTCCAAGCTCTGATCAAGCTCGCGGTGGAGGAGCTGTGCGAGACGGCGGATTCTCTGATAGCGCCAGTCAGACTGGGCGTCTCGAGGCCGACAGCGCCGTTTACCCTGACGAGTTCGGCGATCGAGGTCATCAACGGTTCGGAGGAGTTGTTCTCGATGGAACCGCTGATACCGCACAGCGGAGTGAGTCCGCAGACGCTGGAAGCTGGCCTTCAGCCGCAGCAGGGAAGCAACGACATCGCGATAGCTCGAGACGCGACGGCGATGGACGAGACGGAGGCGGGTGAGGAGGTCCCGATGGACATGGACGGCGACATGAGCGAGCACGAGGAGTCGGGCGTCGGTGCCGGGCCGGCGGTGAACCATCCTCTGGGTGAGGTCGAGGGTAACGCGGGTGTGGCCGGCGAGGAGCAAGCCGTCGACGGTGAGTCCGACACGGAACTCGACCTTCTCGCCGAGGCGGAAACGGAGTCGGATTCGGACGACAATCACAGCAACCAGGACGCGGCGTCGGCCCAGCGGAGCGTACAAACCGGGGCAACGGCGGGTTCCGACGGTGGCATGGGCTCGATTCTTCTCTTCCCCGAGGACGAGTCCGGCGAGTCGAGCCAGCAGGAGGACGACGACAGCGAGGCCGGTGAGACCGACGAACAGGACACCGAGGAGTTTCAAATGGGCGATGAACAATTGGAGCGCAGAAGGTATCTGGAAATCTTGGACGTTTCTCCGTAGTTTTTTCACGGTTTTTCATCGTCGAGTCGAGCCGGCAAAGTTTGGAATGTCGACAGCTTTGAGTGAATAGATTTGTCTCGATTCGTTCCAGCGGCTCGACGGGGCAACTGCACCGCAATAATCTAGCACCGGTATCGATGCAATGGGCGATTAGAAATCGCGAGTCCAACACGCGCGCGACGGGATTGCGCGTGGCCGGTGGCAGCAATTTGGTCTTCATTGACTCGTCGACCCTGAGACGCACGACCGCTAGTTCGGCCGTTGCCGCCGCCCAGGAACCCATTACCATGGGAACCACGGCGAGCTGTCTCGCGCGCGCATTTGGCATCGTCATCAGACAAATCGCCGATCTCCTCACGATGATGCATGATTACAAAACTCACGCGCCCAACCTACCGAGACTCATGGAGATCACTTATCAGGACGCTATAAGCTTGCAGGTACGCCCCTCCTTCAGCCACATTTTGTTTTTATCGATCCTTGCAGCAACGACCGACGACCCATCTTTTTTTACACAATTACACGAGAAAATTCACCCGCATCCGACAAACTCGTGCAATTCATGTTTTTTTTCAAATACGATTTATTCGCCAATTAATTCGAAATCAGCATCGCGGATTCGACGTTATTCGGGATTATTTCGAAATCGTAAAAAAAAGCACACAAAATGTGGGCAGTTTGTGGGAAAAAAGTTTGTTTTATCGATATTTCGAGTATTCCCGAACTTCCGGTCGGTGCTGCCCTCTCGAGGTATCGCGAAAAGCCGGTGCTTTGCGCTCTAGAACGCGATGTTCGTTCAAAGTATCTCGAGCGCGATTAGGAAGAATTTGAGTGGAAAGTTGCGTCGCGATATTGCAGATGTATCTCGAGGGGCACTTGAAACCAACTTGGGACTGGCTCTTGACCGTAATGGACGCGACAGAGGCGCAATTGCGATTCGGAGTGTCATTGACGCGCAGCGCTGATCCGACTCACCCGGAGCATCCGCTGAACAACGCGCCCTCCCTGTCGGGTGGCAATTTCACGGGGCTGCTGAATTCGGCCGCCCTCTCTCTCACGCTGCAGGGTAACACAGGTCGGAACCAACGCAGTAGTATCACTGCGACATCCAATATCTCCACGACACAAGGTTCAACGCGACTCACCGTTGGTTTTACAGGCGTTGGCGAGCCACCGAGGAGCAGCAGAGAGCGCGAAGGTTTGTCGTTGTTAAACGCGTTTGCGCAATCACCTGACAATGTCCGCGATGGATTTCACGAAAAAAAAAAAAAAAAAAAAAAAACCCGCCTCGAGCATTGCTCTCTCAATGCCAGACTGTTAAAAAGCTGCGTTCGCGAAGAGGACCGACGAAACTAAACCACAATACCGTTGCTTAATCGCGGGCGAACAAACTTTTGCTTCGCAGGTGGAGACGCCCACTCGGCCCGCCGTGAATTCTTGTCGTACTGTCTGTCCCTGATGCGCGGTCACAACGCGGAGCATCGCGACAGCCTGCCCGTTCTCGATGTCTCGGCGCTGCGTCACGTGGCCTATGTATTCGACGCGTTGGTTTATTACATGAGATCGCTCTCGGAGCCTCTAACCTCACGCGGTGACAACCAGAAGGACGCCGCTTCCTATTCCTCCTGGAACGATCAGGTAAATTGCCGATTATTCGCGCTTCGCAACGCCCTCTATCGGTGTGGCGAAGAACGATGACGACGAGATTGTCACGATAAATTGCAGGATGAGAACGACAACGAGGAGGGTGAGGAGGATAACTTGCCGGCGGCGAGCGCGATGGAGACCGACTCTGTCGATTATCCCGACTTGTTGCAAGTGCCCGTCTGCGGAACCGGAAATAACGCCGGAAGTTCATCCGGCAAAGGAAGGAAACACCCGTTTTTGCAGAGATCCGATTCCACACTCTGTCTCGGATGTCCGCCTCTCGATCCCTTCGACACGGCCATGAGCGAGGCTCTGCCTCTGGCTGATCAACCCCACCTTTTGCAACCTCATTCGCGACGCGAGGATCTCTTCGGCGTGCCCAGACAACCGGTCGCCGGTTCGAGCTCCGCCGGAACCAATCAAAATCCGTTGGAGGGTTTACCAACGAGACTGAGCCTCTCGGCGCGGAGCGCCGATAACGCGACTGTGGCGCCCACTTTCAGTCAGGTTATTCAGGGTCCAAGCGGCATTTCCTCGAATTCGGAGAATCGACGAAGTTCGGTGTCGGCCGGCGAGCCGGGAACCAGTAAATATGTCGTGAGTTTTCGCGTTTTTTTCCCCATTTGTCATCGAGCGACTTTGTCCCGGATTGCATTTTTAACTGCAATATTCCCACATACTTTCCGGAGATCCAAAAGCACTCTTGCGAAACGAAAATATCCGTTTTTCTCTCTTTCCGTATTGGATCGATTCGTACATTTACTGTTCCTGTATTTCTTCTTTCAAAATTCTACGATCCATAGCTCTTTTCTTCGTTTGCGATAACGTACACGCGGTAACGTTCGATCGTTGAAATTGCAGGAAAAACCAAAGGCGTTTAGCCAAGCGAGCGATAATCAAGCGCCGCCCGTGGTGACGGAGCAGATAGACCGAGGTCCGATAATCGTATCGCCGAGCAGCCAGAACGAGCAGTCGGCGAGCAGCAACAAGGGAAAGGAGATTTGCAAAACCGGAAGAAGCGTTATAGTCCGCGCGGGAACCGTATCGGTGAGGGGCGCGCGCGTCGAATTTTCTCGATCTTTCAAAAAAAACGAAAAAAAAAAGAAAAAAGCATGCGAATAATCGGGATGCTTCGGTAATTTTGATCAGGAAACCAAAGTCGGCGCACCGGAAGTGCTCGTTGTGCCGACGGCGGAGGCTCAGAGCGGCACCGAGGAGGTCGATCCGGCTGCAACTAGTCACGAAATCTCGGCGCACGAGACGGTGGAAACGAGTCCGGTCGAGTCGGCACGTGCGATATCGTCGATCGGAACGAATATATCGCACAATATCCTGCTCGGACGTTGGCGATTGTCGCTCGATCTCTTCGGCCGTGTTTTCATGGAGGACGTCGGTCTCGAAGCTGGCTCGGTCGTCTCCGAGCTCGGTGGGTTTCCCGTCAAGGAGTCCAAGTTTCGACGGGACATGGAAAAATTGCGAAACTCGCAACAAAAGGACATAACACTGTTGAAGGTGAGACTCGCTCGAGGAGGACCTTCGTGTGACGATCGATTTTAAACGACACCAATTTTTTTTTGTTTTTTGTTTTTTTTTCGTTGAATTTTAGGTCGATCGAGATAGAACGCAGTTGCTCATACAAACGATGAAAGAATTAAACACGCAGTACAATCTTTACAACCGCAGAGCCTCGAACGCGCCGCCGCTCGCTCTGAATCGTATAAAAGTCACGTTCAAGGACGAGCCTGGCGAGGGTTCGGGCGTCGTACGGAGTTTTTACACAGCCATTGCGCAGGTGAGGCGATCTCGGGCAATTTACTCAACAGAGCCCCTCCCCCTCGATCATCGCTCTGTTCCGCGTGACTCGATCGTTCGTTTTTCTTTTTTTTCCTCTCTACGCAGGCTTTACTCGCGAATGACAAACTGCCGAACTTGGAAGCGGCGCAAGTCGGCTCCAAGTACTCGCAGTACAGCGGTTTGCAGAAGCTGAAGAGCAGAGATCGCGAATTGCGGCGACAGGTATGGTTACGATATTTTTTAAACATTTTTACATTTTTCGAATCGAATTTTCGCAAAAAAAAGGGATAAAATGATGAAAATATTTGGACGCTTTTAGAATCCTCGCTCGTCGGGGAAATACCGAGAAGCTCGAAGATTGTCGTTCGAGGCGCGCTCGTTTCATCCGTCGAGCTCGATCGAGGGCGCCGGAAGTTCCGGCACCGGTGGCTCCTCCTCGAGCAGCCATCCGCTTCCGGTTGGCCATATGAGCAACGATCACCTGACGAGTCATCAGCAGCATCTCGGCGACAGATTGTATCCGATCGTGCACGCCCTCCGGCCGACGGTGGCTGAAAAAATCACCGGCATGATCCTGGAGCTGCCGCCGTCGCAGATAATAACGCTGCTCGCTTCGGAGGAGGCTCTGCAGGAGAAGATCGACGAGGCTTACGAGCTCATTCAGCGCCACTGTCACGATTTGGCGAGCGAGGCGCTCCTCGATCTCGACGTCTTCAGCCTCACCGAGCGCTGCGGCGCCAACAAGAAAAAAATGGACAACAGCATTCTCGACGACACCGAGGACAACGCGCCGTTGTTTTATTCACCCGGGAAACGCGGTTTTTACACGCCCCGACAGGGCAGATGCAGCTACGAGCGTCTCAACGCCTTCAGGAACGTCGGAAGGCTGATAGGACTCTGTCTCTTGCAAAACGAGCTCTGTCCGATATTTTTGAATCGTCACGTCATCAAGTACATACTCGGAAGGCCGATACGCTTTCACGATCTCGCTTTCTTCGATTCCGTCATATACGAGAGTCTCCGTCAGCTGGTCGTTGACGCCGAGACCAAGGACAGCAACAGTCTCTTCTCCGCGCTGGATCTTACCTTCAGGTATGGGCGAGAGTCTCTTCTTTCTCGCGAGCTCTCAGAGTGAGCAAAAAAAAGTGTCAAACGATCGTTTCTCGTTTTTGTTATCGGACACGGACGGCGTTTCATTGCAGTATCGACTTGTGTCCGGAGGAAGGTGGCGGCTCGATCGAGCTCGTTCCCAATGGTCGTGAGATCGAGGTAACGGGCAGCAACGTGTACGATTACGTGAGAAAATACGCCGAGGTGCGAATGATCAAGGTGCAGGAGAAGGCTCTCGAGGCGATGCGCGAGGGGGTCTTTGACGTTCTTCCCGAGGGTGCCCTTGACGGATTGACCTCGGAGGATCTGAGGCTGCTGCTGAACGGCGTTGGCGACATAAACGTCTCGGTTCTCATCTCGTACACGTCGTTCAACGACGAATCCGGCGAATCGACCGAGAGACTGTCCAAGTTCAAGAGGTGGTTGTGGTCGATTATCGAAAAAATGTCGCACGTCGAGCGTCAGGATTTGGTGAGGAAAACGCGACACGAGGAAGAGAGAGAGAGAGAGAAATCGAGGATGAAAATCGAGAATCGAGTTTACGTTCCTTTTTTCCGTTCGCAGGTGTACTTCTGGACAGGTTCGCCGGCGCTGCCAGCGAGCGAGGACGGTTTTCAGCCAATGCCGACGGTGACGATCCGACCGGCCGACGACGCTCATCTGCCGACAGCCAACACGTGCATCTCGCGCCTCTACGTTCCACTGTACAGCTCGCGTAACGTGCTCCGTCACAAGCTACTACTCGCTATAAAAACCAAGATCTTTGGCTTCGTATGAATCCCAAAAGCGGAGAAGCAAAAAAAAAAAAACAATACGAAAGAGAGAATGGAAAAAATTCATCGATGGCGATTTAACGCGTTGACGTTTAACGCGCCTTGAACATTTGCCGGATTATTCTTAATGGTATAAGAAAAAAACAAAACAATACAAACGAAAAAACCGCAAAAAAACAAAAACAAAAAGAAAACAAACAGAAACAGTTATACGTTGTTATTTTTCTTTCTCTTCCTAGAAAAAAAATTTATAACATTTATAAATTTATAAGGTGTAATTATGAATTATCATTTCTCTTATCATGAAGTGGTCTTCATTGTAATAAGGATTTATGTTAAAGTGTCATATTTAGCCTTTATAGTGACCCGAATAAAACTTTGTCAAAAATAACGACGCGGTCACAGATTGTGTGCTTTCTTATCACTTTCGTCCGTTTAGTTATAAAGAGAAAAAACGAGCAAACGTACGAAATAGAGAAGAAAAAGATAAACGACGAAGCAAACGACAAATGGAGCACCGGGAAATATCGATTGTGTATCTCAGACTACTTTTTTTTTTCCTATTCAATGTGCGGACCAGGTCCGGCTATTTCGCATCTAAATAATAAAGAACTAAAAATGATCGAAATATCGAGCTGTGTGATGTCTTTCCCCCGTTTACGTTACGTTACCGCCTGCCTTTTTCGTGTATCGAGGTAAAACGAAAAATTAATTACCTTCGCGACAGTCTTTTTCCTTTTTTTTTTCAAATTCTTTTTGTTTTTCACATCCAAGGTCAAAAATGACAATGCGCGATACCCGGGAGGCTGGCCATTCGTTTATCCCACGTGCGTGATCTTTCGGGGGATATTAAGAGGGATATCGGTGAGGCGTGTACAATCAATTGTTTTTCATTTTATTAGGCATGTATCAGATTCGAAATAAGACGCTGACAGGAACGCTGGTAAATTTCTTTTCTTGTTTTTCTCGTTTACAAGTACATTCGGTGTGTGAAAAATTACTCATGCTTTCGCCGTTATCTTTTTCTTTTTCTTTTCGGTACTTATTTGTCGCACTCGACGCAATCACTTTGAAGAAACAGTACCGAACCGTGAGTGTCGCGACGTTTATTCGAAATATTACGGGAAGATATACCGTCGCAGAGATCGAAGTTTCGGATAAATAAAACGAGCGAACGGTCGGACGTCGAACAGCGTTCGGCTGCGTGTCTTTCGACGATCGGAAAATACGTTTTTATCGGAGAAATTCGGATTGGCCTCGAATTGACATTCGTTTCGACGATCAAACGACGGCTCCGTAGCTGTCGTTCGACGATGAACTGTTCGAGATAGACTGTAATTTGTGAATTGAATTATGGCGATCTAGCTGCCTAAGTGTATCAATTATTCGTACTCGCTTTTGCTTTTTCATTCTTTCTTTTGTCTCCTCAGTGTGTTTGTGTGTGTTTGTGTGTGTGTGTGTGTGGGTTGACGCAAAATGTCGAACAAGCTCAACACGTATGGAACAAAAGGAACAACGCGAATTCCGTTGGACTCTCTCGCCGTTTAGTAGTCATGGCATGCACTCGCAAAACGCCCTCCGTCCCCTTTTAGGATTCGCAAAACGACCATTACGCGCTTCCCCTCGAGAGAGACGAGCGAAGCGGTTCATTTTCTTTTCTCTTTTTTCGAGCAAAAGACGAAAAAGACACCGACTTTGCGCCACTCTCGAGTGAAAATAATCGAATTTACAGCTTTCAACGTGTGTTTCCCTAGACTGAAACGTGAGTAAAAAATAATCGATAGTTTTTAAATTACTTAAAAATGAAAAACGGACAAACGAGAGAGAGTGAGAGAGAGAGAGAGAGAGAGAGAAAAAAAAAACGTTGGTTTCTTCTAATACTAATATGTGTATTGTAATAAATCTCATTATTTATAAATTTCTAAAAATCGTAAAGTTATATACAATTATTATATTATTCATTATGTACTTGACAAAAGTATCGATAGAAACTTATTTACAACGTGTTTGCCTACTGACCGCTTCCTAAATTGTTTTGGGAAAATTTGGTTATCGTCTGATTCAGTTGGGCGAGCGTCTCGGGCGAGGCGTGCAGCTTGAGAATCCAATTTTCCGCTTCCAACTGATTTATCCGGCCCATCAGCTCGGCAATCTTCTCCTTCAGCACTTCGACCTCCTCGCGTACGGCGAACATGAGATGACTCTTCACCAGGTCCTAAATCGGATTCGTCGCGGAGAGAAAACAAGAAAAGAGATAACGTCGGCTGTCGGCTGGGGCGATAACGAGCGCGAGATTACGTTGGAATTTGCGCGCAAATCCAATTAATAGTGTTTTTTTTCGTCTTCGTCACTCACCATAGCCTGCTCAATCTTGTTATCGATCGCTATGGCACTCGTCCCCGACATACTGCAACGGAAATGAAATAATGAGTAACAATGACGCGTGTGCATAGGATTAAATACTCGGAATTCCTCAATCTTTTTGCGCGTGAAAGAGAAAGTTCGTCACACCACCCCGCCCACGAATTCTTCGCAACTCGTGGTCCAAGATTCCTCGCTGATTCGAGATAACACGCTCTCTTACGGATTTTATCGTTAACGCTGCGATGGGACATTTCAATGTGAGAAACGATCGGAATATCGCGATAAAATATTCGTGATAAAATCCACATGCGACGGAGGATTTATTTTGTCCAGTTATAATCTTTGTCCGATCGTCGGCATTCATGTTTTTTTTATTTATCAAAAGAAAGCGGAGGAAAAATCGCGCGAACCTTTCATTGTCCTCGAGTTTGTGATGGTCATCGTTGTTCTGTCTGGCTTCGGTCGATTGTGACGCTACTGCGACGCTCGTAGCGGAGCCCTGCTCCGTTTCCGGCTGATTAAAATTCACGCTACCTTGCTGCTGAACGTTACCGCCCCCGCTGGCACCGGTACCACCGACGATGCTCTGTCCGCTCGGTGGCATTTGGCTCATCTGCACCTGAGTATTGCCAAAGCTCGATTGCGGCTGAACTTGTCCCACGGGCATGACTTGCGTCCTCGCTAATCCTTGACCGTGAACGACCGTCGGTGGCGCCTGTTGGACAACCGTTTGAGGAACATTGTGAACGTTTTGTATGCCCTGCATACTCTGCATGGCGTTTATTGGCTCGGAGATTTGCGTCATCTGTATCTGCGGCGTTAATCCCTGTTGGTGCGGTTGTTGCGGAGCAATTTGTTGTTGTTGTTGCTGCTGCTGCTGCTGTGACGATGACTGTTGTTGCGGTTGCGATTGTTGGAGAGGCGATGGTTGCTGCTGCTGCTGCTGCTGCTGAGGCAGATGCTGCGTAATGAGGATATTGGGCTGCGTTACGAAACCGACAGGCTGCGGCACCGACGACTGACAAACGTTCTGTCCGGGCAATAATTGATTCTGCGCCGGTATCGTAACGTACGTATCTTCTTGCGTATGATTCACGTTTTGTTGTGGCAAAACATAGTTATTATTAGACTGTCTAATAATAGGAATAGAGCCGTGCGGCATGCTCTGCGGCTGTCCCAGATTGTTAGCGCTGATTGGCCGAAGGTTCGAGGGTAAAGTCATTCCTTGTTGCGCTCCACCTGGCTGCTGTTGCTGTTGCTGCTGCTGCTGCTGCTGCTGCTGCTGCTGCTGCTGTTGCTGCTGCTGCTGCTGTTGCTGCTGCTGCTGCGTCTGATATTGTTGTTGTTGGGCCTGCTGCTGATACTGCTGCGGCTGCTGCGGTAATCCGAGCGATTGCTGTGCCTGGCTGGCAAACTGGACGTATTGGGGTACTTGTTGATTGCTCACCTGTGTCTGCGGCAACAATTGATTGACGCCGGGCTGTTGTTGCTGCGACAGCTGCTGTTGCGCTTGCAATTGCGCCAGTTGTGGCGGTTGCTGTTGCTGCGGCTGCTGCTGCTGCTGCTGCTGCTGCTGCTGCTGCTGAAAGTGTTGTTGCATTTGTTGATGCTGCTGCTGCTGCTGTTGTTGCGGCTGCGACTGTTGTTGCTGCTGTTGCTGCTGAGCATTCTGGATGTTCGCGTTGCCAACGGCAACACCACCCATGGATAAAACGACCGAGCTCAACGGCGCTACTTCCTGACGGGTAACGTGACCGTTCATGTCGATCGTTTGTTTGCTCTCGTTGTTCGCGACGATGCTGTTCTGTCTCGTCGTCTTAACAACGGTACCGCTGTCGGTAACTCCGTACGAGATACAAACCTCGTTCGGGTCCGACAGCTTCGAGGCGCCAATGACGCTCGGCTGATTCACCAGCGTTTGATCCAGATAATCCATGCACGTCCATCTTCCTCTCTTGAACGGCTCGGTGCTCTCGATCTTGACGACCTTGAATCTTTCGCTCCTACCGTGGGAATGTGCCTCTCTTATGTCCGCCTCCTGCTTCGTACTTATCGGCTGGGAATTTATGTTATTATTGTCGATAACCGACTTATCGTCCGTCGCGTTGGTTATAACGTCGTTGCTCGCGTTTACGACGATGCCAACGTCCGACGGAACGATCGCCAGACCGTACTGCGAACTCGTCGGAATCACCGGCGCTGTATTCTGCGCGGCGTTACTCGGGTTGAAGAATACATCCTCTTTGGAAAAAGTATCCTCCGAATAGCTCGGTGTTTCGACGTCCAGATCCGTGACCCTGGAAAACTCCACGGAATTATCGTCGGTGTGCGACTCGTCCAGATCGTCGTTGGAATCATCGCCGGCGTCGTTACTGCTCCGAGGGCCTATCGTCACGCTGATTATCTGGAACGACGATGTTTTCTTTTTGCACTGATTGTTCTGATTCGCATTGACGTTAGCCGTGGACAGGCTGCTCCTGTCCGGCTGTTCGCCCAGTCTTATCGTCTCGCTGGTCGTACGATGGACCGGCATTGATATTTTTCTACCGCTCTCCAACTGAGTGTAGGACTTTTTGTGCGCATTCTCCGCCATCATCGAAGCTCCGCTCCCATCATTAGGCGATCGACGCGTAGTGTCTTTTTGTCCTCGCGCCGCTCGTTCCGTTCAGCGAGAACGACATTTCCATCGATATTCTTGCTTCCAGAGGGGAGTGTTTTTTTTTTGTTTCTTTTCTTCGTTATTCACTCGTCGGTCTCGCTCGCGAACGGCGATTCACATCGGCGATCCGGAATTCCACGGGGATGACGGATCTCGTGAGATTCTGCCGACTTACCGATAAACGGCGCACTCGAGCTTTGTTTTCTCCCTCTCGTTCATGAACGGTCTTGTTTTCGTCCGACGTGTCGATCAGAACGTTTCACAGCGTGTGGTTTCAGCGAGGTGTTGACAGTTCACCATTTCGATGGGACAGCCACGGGAGGGGAGGGGACGGGGAGGAGGATTATCGTTTTCGTTTTCTCGAGTGTTTCCGAACAAGAGCACAATTTTCACTGAGCAATTTGCTTTATTAATACTTCAAACACAGATTTTTTCGGACTTATTACGGACTATACCGCGATCTCGCCTACCCCCTCGACTTTCGTCACGATTCAATACGATTCATCGGATTATCACAGCTTCACCGTTACCGTCTCCCAAATGCGATTCCCATCGTCCATATCTCTCTCCGCTGCTCTCTCTTCGTCGACGCACCACTGCACACCACTCTCTCTCCTTGCTATTTCTCTTATAAAAGCAGGTGAGCAGTTTAAAAATGGCTGCCGAATCATCCGCAAAAACGCCACGGAAACTTTCAATTGAGATGGCAAAACTCATTCGATGGAACGGAAGCGTCAAGTAATGATGCCGAGAAAGAGCCAAAATATATATATACACTCTCGAAGCGCTAGCACTCGACGCGCACGCGCTCATCGCGTCAAAATTTGTTCGCTTGACGACGCGACGCGACGCGCGACCACTGATCGTTGTGGACATTGCCGCGAGATGACCATAGTGATTTATTCAAACGACTCAAAGGAATATGTGTTGTATATACACGTGGAGAAAAAACACTCGTAATTTATCGCGTTTCATGTATTTCCATTTACACGCAATGTTTTTCGTGATCCTTTCTCTTTTCTCACCAATTTTGACGAGTTACAGTGTCTTCGGTACACCGTTGTATGATTCATATTTCATATTTCGCGCGCGCAGGAAAGCTCTCGCAGCGCCACCGCAAATCCTCGTGTTTCTCTCTGTAAGTATCTTATCGACGGTGAGAGACGAAGAGAAGTGCGCGCACAGCCCGCGCGGGTTCCCGAAGCGTGTTTTCACGCTTTTTTTTCCAAGTAGCTTTTACCCTCGCATTTTCTCGTCGTCAAAATACTACAATCGATCATTGCACTTGTAACACACATCGAACTGCCGCTCTGCTGGCCGTTTCAACGGACTTTATCCTTGGAGTTTGGCACATTCGTCGTCGAGAGTGAACGGAGCAAAAAAGTACGTAGTTATCATGCACGAAATAACCGATGAACCGCGCGATTACCAAGAAATACGATGATTCTATTAAGAAATAATGAGAAACTGTCAAAGCTCGAGTTTTCGGAGACACTCGCAAAATTCTGCACTTGGGATATTTCGTTTGAACGTTATTTGAATTTTCTCTTCTTTTTTTTTCGCAACTTCGTAACGGGAACGATGAATCGGAATATCTATCGAAATCGTCTTTTTCATCCCTCGTTTGTTGAATAGTTCCGTAATCAATGGCATCGTGCGTACAAAGTATCGATCATTTTTTCAAAATTTCAGCAAAAATGTCGAAAACTCAAAGTCCAACGATCTTCAACGGAGAGGCAGACAATTTCTACGATCCAAATTTCACGCTCGACATAAACAAGCGTATGAGAGTACCAAAAAGTATTCGCGTCAATGGCGACTTTGGCGACGAGGATATACACAATTCTGGATGGAATCAGTCAATTCCCCATGAGAAATTCGAAATGAACGTTCCCGAAAGAATCCTCGTTGTCGGTGAGTGCCAAAAAAAAAAAAGCAATTCGCTCGGTATCGTACCCGTAAATCGGCAACCGACATCAGACCATCGAAATTCCGAGACAACGACCCGTCCAACCGTGAACCCTTTTTGGCTATGTTCCACTAAACAATCGGAGTTAATTTTAGGCGAATTCTTAATTATCCGAGGCTCGTCTATTCTTTATCTTCTCTCGCCCATGCTATTCTCACGAGCGCCCAAATTCATTAAAATCCAATGTACTTTTGTCTGAAAAACAATTATTTATTGTACCCGAATGAAAATTTTCAATTCCCGATTTCCAAATTCATTGAAGAAAAGCCTATGCTGAATATTTCACAAAGATTCCGGACAAATTTTTGCCGTAGACTCTCTGCGAATTTCCCCTAATGTTTCAAAGTGTGATTAAAATTTCTCAGGTCTCTCGGATCATGTTATGTGTACGTAGCTATCAATCGTAAATTAAGTAACTCTTCGATTCGTTCCTAGCTAGTTGTGCAAGCGATCGATGAAATTATCCCGCAAACTTGTACTTTCCTGAAATCTTTTCCGCATCTCGATGCTTCAAACCGAATTTATTTGCCATTTGGATGTAATCCCGTATTTGATGTCGACGTTGTCACGTTCATTCGCATCCATGTAAAAAATACCGTCCGATAAATACGAGCACACTTTGAATTTTTTCATGGAAAAATCCTATACGCTCACGATTGAGAACATAAAACGACGGAACGTTGCTCCGGCGTATTTTTTTTTCCTCAAAATTAAAACGGACTTGGGTTTCTAGAGGGCGTGCTTTTATTTTTCAATGCTGGTATATATTCCGCATTATTACTTAAATATCCCGTAATACGTGAATGATTTAGTCGTATAGACGGGACGAATGAGGGAAGGGTTTCAAAGATAATTAATCTGTTCGCTAACAGGGCAGGAACAGCACATCGGTACGAAGGCTCCGCCTCGAGAAATGACTTTGGAAAATTCGGTTTTGCCACCGGAACCAGGCATGGTGAGAGTCCAGGTTCGTTTTTACCCTACTGTTTACCCAAAATTAATCATCTAATGATTTCCACTGTTACTCAACGCACCAGGATCGTTTGACAATTGACCCAACGCCAACGCAATTACGTTATGCGAATCATTGGTAAAAAACTTATTCGAGATTCGTGTTGATTCTGATCTCACTAAAATTGTCACCTCGTTGCGTCCATTTAACGAAAAAAAGAAAAAGAAAAAGAAACGTTAACAAACGGTAGAGTTGAACGAGAGAAACAAAAACCGTCATGGTGAAAACGACTTTTTCATCCCTGCAGACTCCACCGAGAGTTCTCACGTTGGACGATCATTATTTCCCGGCGGTTGACGAGGATGAACCGACGAATTTCGCAAACTCGTCGATAGATTCGGAAACGTCGGCGCGATCTCGATCGAAATTCCCACCCGAGACTCAAATCGTTCGGCACGCGAGGTAAATTTGTTAAATACGAATTGTTCGAAAATTTGGGGGATTTGAAACTTTACGCAAAAATACACTTTTTTGGAGTAAAGTTTCGGATAAATTCGTCGATCGTCTTTCAACTTGGTTTCATCTCTCCGCAGAGAGCAAACTCCGATGTACAACGCGTTGGACGTGTCGCTTCCGCCGACCGAGGAGATTCAACATTTGCGTCGCCAGGTCGGCAAATTGAATCGCCGGGTTATGGCGGTCGAGCTCGAAATGCTTCAACGTCAACAGAGAGATAAGATCATTTACGCGATAACGATAACTTATTTCTTCCTCAAAGCTTTCTCCTGGTTGACCAGAAATTAAACTTGCCTCCGTCGTGCTACAACGGACAAAGTTCGATTCTCGATCGGGCGTACACGGAGATGTAGAGAGGGGGAGGGGGTGAGCAGAGAGCACACGAGACGAGAACGCTGTTTATTGATAAAATGAGAAAAAAAACGCCCACGGTGCTGTCATAGCCGGAATTTTCTTGCACGAGAGCCATTTTTCTTGCTCGGTGAAGAAACAAAGCGAACCAAAGATTTTGCAGAGAATAATTGATGCAAATTTAGAGGTTTTTTTTTTTCGTGCTTTTTCCCTTTTGAGAGTATGAAAAGTCGTTGAAGACGTTGATTCTAGACGCAACAGCGTATCGTTTAACTTTTGTAGACCGTATGAGTGAGTTCGACGAGTACCGACGTCGTCCACGATGCGAAACCGAATCGCGGACGGACGTTTTATTAAAGCCTTTTTCTAGACGATTCGCGCGAGCGTTTTATCCCCGATCGTTGACAATGTCGCGTTTACGTATTGCGCGCGATCTGTTGACGATATTTTGAGAATCAACGGACTCGTCCCGTTGGAAATGACGCGAGCGAGATTCGGCGAATTATATACGATATGACGCGCTGAGGAAAGAACGTGAAGGAGGAAGAGAGAAAGAGACGTCGCGTGGCTGCGAGGTGTTTCGGGCGGGTTGAATGGGAGGTCTCGCGAATTTGCGTGATTCCCAGCGATGATTTTACGCGTATACACAATTAAGGTTATGATCGCAACGGTCCTCCGTCGGTACGGTAAAATCGTGATTGGTACTTGCCTAGGTGCGTGTATCTTTCTTTTTTTTTTTTCTTTTTCATTTACAAGGACTCGAAACACAGCTCTTTACGGATAAAGAACTCTTTTTAAGTGTCGTGTATTGTATAATAATAACGAACGGATTCAATGTTTTACGCACGGGATTTTTCGATCATCGGGGATGTTTCTCGCTTGCTTTTATCCATGCTGTATGGGAACAGCAAGCGTGTTGTACTGTTTTTTCATCTTTTTCTCGGTTTCTGGATATCCGGCCGACGATAAAAAATGAACTAATACGAAAAACGGACTCCCGACTGCGCTGATATTCTCGAAATTGACGTCACTGCGATTATCGCGTTTACCAACGATTTACCCTCATCATTCTCGTGATAATGGAGAGCAACGCGAATGTTGCGATCGTGACAAAACAGGGCTATGATTTTTCATAAAAAATCGTCGTTGAAAGTGTTTAATTCCCATGGCCATACTGTATGATATTGTACATTTATACATATTACGCAATGTCATTCTAGAATGAGAATAAAATGCAAGAAAAAGTCGTTCTTCGAGGTTTCTTACACGCAAAGATCATCAAAATTGGGGTTTCCTCGCGTTGCGAGATATTTAACGTACATTCGATTTTCGAAAAAATCTCTGCATACGATTCAATCCCATTAACGCGCATCAAGCGATAGCATACGAAGCGCCAAGTGGCAAATCCACGAACTAAAAAACTTTCTTGACGGATTTCTCGCACAATATGCTTTTATTTAATGAATAACAATAAAAAGTAAATTTTCTTCCCCGAGAAGAATGGTGCTCTGGTTGTTTTATTTGTGGCAATTTTTTCGTTTATTAGCAATCAATCATGGAAAAACCGAGGCAATTTTCGTCCTCCATGACAGTATTGTCGATCCCAAAAATATTCTTTTTATTTCGAATTCTACGCACATTTCCTACTACTTTGCAGAGCAGAGCACCGTGCATACCACATCGGAAAGGGAAGTGCAGAGCGGAAATACAGCCCCTCCGGGCCAGCGTCGAGCGGTAACACTGCGCCTGCGAGACTGTTTACCCGCCCGATATTGCTGTAGAGCAGAAAGATAGCCTCTCCGGGCCAGCGTCGAGCGATAGCACTGCGCCTGCGAGACTGTATACCCGCCCGACATTGCTGTAGAGCGGAAAGACAGCCTCTCCGGGCCAGCGTCGAGCGGTAGTACTGCGCCTGCGAGACTGTTTTCCTGCTCGACGCTGCAGTAGAGCGGAAAGAAAGCCTCGCAGGCGTCAACGCAAAGGTTCTTCCGAATCGTGGCTTCAACCGAGTTTTTCTTTTCGATCATAATTTTCCTTCAAAGTAGTGGCAGATGAAAAGAACGATCGACAACTCGATGAAAATTTAACCACGCATAGAGGAAACGATCCCGAGCAAGATGCTTCATTTCCGGTTGTCGGAAATTTAGTTTCAGTTTTCCACCCTAAGGTTAACGGCAGATGGAAAGAACGATCGACAACTCGATGAAAATTTAACCACGCATAGAGGAAACGATCCCGAGCAAGATGCTTCATTTCCGGTTGTCGGAAATTTAGTTTCAGTTTTCCACCCTAAGGTTAACGGCAGATGGAAAGAACGATCGACAACTCGATGAAAATTTAACCACGCATAGAGGAAACGATCCCGAGCAAGATGCTTCATTTCCGGTTGTCGGAAATTTAGTTTCAGTTTTCCACCCTAAGGTTAACGGCAGATGGAAAGAACGATCGACAACTCGATGAAAATTTAACCACGCATAGAGGAAACGATCCCAAGCAAGATGCTTCATTTCCGGTTGTCGGAAATTTAGTTTCAGTTTTCCACCCTAAGGTTAACGGCAGATGGAAAGAATGATCGACAACTCGATGAAAATTTAACCACGCATAGAGGAAACGATCCCGAGCAAGATGCTTCATTTCCGGTTGTCGGAAATTTAGTTTCAGTTTTCCACCCTAAGGTTAACGGCAGATGAAAAGAACGATCGACAACTCGATGAAAATTTAACCACGCATAGAGGAAACGATCCCAAGCAAGATGCTTCATTTCCGGTTGTCGGAAATTTAGTTTCAGTTTTCCACCCTAAGGTTAACGGCAGATGGAAAGAATGATCGACAACTCGATGAAAATTTAACCACGCATAGAGGAAACGATCCCGAGCAAGATGCTTCATTTCCGGTTGTCGGAAATTTAGTTTCAGTTTTCCACCCTAAGGTTAACGGCAGATGAAAAGAACGATCGACAACTCGATGAAAATTTAACCACGCATAGAGGAAACGATCCCGAGCAAGATGCTTCATTTCCCGCTGTCGGAAATTTAGTTTCAGTTTTCCACCCTAAGGTTAACGGCAGATGGAAAGAACGATCGACAACTCGATGAAAATTTAACCACGCATAGAGGAAACGATCCCGAGCAAGATGCTTCATTTCCGGTTGTCGGAAATTTAGTTTCAGTTTTCCACCCTAAGGTTAACGGCAGATGGAAAGAACGATCGACAACTCGATGAAAATTTAACCACGCATAGAGGAAACGATCCCGAGCAAGATGCTTCATTTCCCGTTGTCGGAAATTTAGTTTCAGTTTTCCACCCTAAGGTTAACGGCAGATGGAAAGAACGATCGACAACTCGATGAAAATTTAACCACGCATAGAGGAAACGATCCCGAGCAAGATGCTTCATTTCCCGTTGTCGGAAATTTAGTTTCAGTTTTCCACCCTAAGGTTAACGGCAGATGGAAAGAACGATCGACAACCCGATGAAAATTTAACCACGCATAGAGGAAACGATCCCGAGCAAGATGCTTCATTTCCCGTTGTCGGAAATTTAGTTTCAGTTTTCCACTCTAAGGTTAACGGCAGATGGAAAGAACGATCGACAACTCGATGGAAATTTAACCACGCATAGAGGAAACGACTCTGAACAAGATGCTTCATTTCCGGTTTTCGGAAAATTGTGTTGAGTTTTTTTTATAGAATTTACATGGCAGACAAAAAGAATGATCGACAACTCCATGAAAATTTAACCACACATAGAGGAAACAACTCTGAACAAGTTGCTTCATTTCCGGTTTCCGGAAAATCGTGTTCAGTTTTTATTATAGAATGTATTCCTTCAATGTAGTGGCAAATGAAAAGAACGATCGACAACTCCATCAAAATTTAACCACGCATAGAGGAAAGATAGCTTCTCCGGGCCAACGTCGAGCGGTAATAATGCGCCTGCGAGACTGTTTTCCCGCCCGACATTGCTGTAGAGAGGAAAGATAGCCTCTCCGGGCCAGCGTCGAGCGGTAGTACTGCGCCTGCGAGACCGTTTACCCCCCCCCCCCCCCCCCGACATTGCTGTAGAGCGGAAAGATAGCCTCGTTACCTAGGCGCTCGTTACTAGTGGCACAGAATTGGGCTCTGCTACCGCGAGAGGCGATACCCTCGATTCTGAGTCGAACAGCTGAGCTTGATGCCCGTTAAGTTGGTTGTCGATATAAACGATCTTTGAGTACAACGCGAACAGAGGCATATAGAACGAGGTTTCGTTCGACAAAAAACGTAAATGGTAATCTAACCTCAAAAATAAAATTCGTTTGCAACGTTCTCAATATATTTCCGTTTTCTGTCTCGGCGTTCCGTCGTCGGTTTGACCGATGATGAGTCTTTTCAATGATGGCATTTTCGATTTCACCACAATCCCGTTTAAATTATGTCCAATCACCATTATTTTCCCCTTTCTTTCGACCGTGCGTATTCGACACTTGAAAAAACAGTTTTTTACCCTCCACAACATGGCGATGCCGTATAGAGTAAAAACGTAAATAACAAACATAACCTCTCGCGTGTGCAACTCTTCTGTTTTTATCGCCTCCAAAACATATATATGTATAGTTATTTACATATACAATTAAGAAGGTACGTCGAGTTGAACAATAAAGCGGCAGAATCTACCGTGTGCATAAAAAATCGTAAATCTCTCTCGAGGAATGACATTCGTAACAATGATTTTAGTAAATTTCAATGATTCTTTTATTTATCCGTACAAACAATTAAAACCTGTAAGTTCGATGGCTGACGTTCGTCGAAGCGTTCAATATCAATTTCCGATACTTTTACCCAATTAATTTCCCGTAATTCAGAGAAAATAATTTGTAATTCGAGCACCCATTGTTTGCAGAACAAGCGAGGTGTAAAGAGACACCGTTGGCATGAAGAAGAATCACGAAGATTGCACGAAAAAAATTAGATTCTTCCGTGCGACGAGAAACAATTTCGCGACGGAAAATTATGAGATTATTGTACAGAGTAGCTCTCAAAGTATGCCCCGTTTTGGCATTTGTATTCAGCGTAGTAGTCACGGCGACGATAATGTACATAGAGGAAGGAATCTCTCCGATTTTGATATTTCTATGCGTACAAGTTTACCTCAATTGGTACTGCATTTACAGTATAAGCAGAAACGCAACGACGATGCAAAGTACCGACCGAGGCGGCAATGGCGCAGCGATTCCCGTAAACGACGTTGTTAACACGAGAAACAAAGTTGCCGCGCGTTCTCAGGCCGGAAACAAGTTATGGTACTGCGGCAAATGTTGTTATTACACTTACAGGCCGACGCAGCATTGCGAAGCTTGCAAAAAATGTTTTCACTACCGCGATCATCATTGCTTCTTCATCGGCGGTTGCGTTCTTCGGCAGAACATGGGAAACTTCATCCTCGTGTGTTTTTACACCTCCTTCGCCTGTTTCTACTCGTTGGCCACTATCGGCCCTCATCTTTACGAAAATATCGATCGACGGGTGACGCAATCAGAGGCGAAAAACTTGCCGCTTGTTCTCCATTTTTGTTTTCCCGTCGCCCTCGCGAGATTCATCCTGCTCGGCGAGGATACGGATTTATCGCTCGTCACGCTCTTCGACATCGTCTTTTCCGTATTTTTCATGTGTTTCACGTACGGCGCGTGGAAACTTTGTCTCTGCTTGATCGGCGAGCAAAAGTACTATCCTCACGCGCCATCTAGACAAAGTATCAAAGAGATCTTCGGTAGTTACGGCCTGTCGAACATCGTCTTTCCCTACAACGGACTTTTAGGCACTCGGGACATCGACGGAAAGTACGAATTGAAAGAAGTCTGAAGTATTGTATCCGTGCGTTAATGCTCTTTGGTGGCCAAAGTACTTTTATTCTTCGCGCTTCGTAGCATTGTACATTGATTGTTTATATCGTCGTTATATATTTATTTTACAATGAAATAAATATTATTTGATTATATATATATACAACTTGCAAACGCCGGTGTGAAACTTTGATATCTTTGTTTTCGTCGTTTTTTTTTCTATTCCTCAATCCTCGGAGCTTACGGTGATACAAGAGACAATGGTAAAAAGTACGATTGCGTTATCGGAAACACGAGTGTAATGCTTTATAAAAGCATTTGTGGCTTGGCTCGTCCGGGAATCGGTTGATCGTTGCGAAGACGCTCGATATTCTTCACATTCGTTAATTACAATTCCGTGTGTTCGTAATGTTGAGTTTTTAGATCGGTCGGATGAATAAATATTCCTTCCATCGCTTTCCACTGCGTTGGACCCTTGGTCCCCACGTAATCGCCGACGACCTCGATTTGTCCGCTGATCGGAGAGCCGTAAGTGCGTCCGCTCACGGACAGAAATCTGATAAAACGCATTTATTTTTTCATCAAGTGCGGACATCTTAAACACGCTTTTTGTGACGAATTCGGTACTCTTGGCAAACTTACACGTCCGTGTCAACGTGACTGAGCGATACCGGCTCGGTTCTTTCCCATAATTCCGTGTTGCAAACGACCACCCAGTGATCGCCGGTGTCCCCTTCGCCCTTGGAATCGCCGTAGGCCGAGATCTCCTGTTTGCCGCTCAGAGGAGACGACACGTGATGAGAATGAAGATTCTTCTTCGTCGGTACGTGCTCCAATCGTACGGTGTCGCCACACGCGACTGGCTTGCTGTAAAAGTACATTGCGTTTCCATAAAAAGTCACGATGCAATGTACGAGGATACGATTTAGATCGACGTTGACTTTCGCAGACTTTGACCTTGAAATATTGAAGTTACTAAAAGAATGTATTTCGTATTTTATTCGAAAATCACAGGGGAGTTATGTTTCGATCAAAAAAGTGTCGAATTTCGTTGAATAGCGTTATTACGACCGAGACACCGAGTTTTTACGGAACGACGTGCTTACCCTCTCACGCACGGTTGTCCGGTAGGACCCTTGACCATCCAATAAGAATTACCATCTTCCTTGACCTCCGTACCGGTAACGGACTGTTGTCCGCTGCCGCTGCCGTACTTTATATCGTGCGAGTGTAATCGTACATTGTAATCGACGTTCATCAATTTGAGAACGGAATTGCACGTCACGTATCTCGTGCCTTTGGCTACGAAAATAGAGTTTTTCAGAATATAAGAAAAAGACCATTTTTTAATACAAAAATACGTTTTTTCTTTGAATCTAATATTAGTTTTCATAAACGATAAACAAAGTGATGTATCAGTGTAGCTGTGCTGACAGCCGAGGGTTAGAGAAGGACCGAAAAGGTTGTTGACACGTCGATGGAACCGATCGAAATATTCACATTGTTGTTGAAATAATATTGAGCGAGTAATATGATAGTCGTGGATGATTGTTTTACCTTTTGAAAGACTCGTATTATACAAAAGAACGAGAATAATCGTAAAATAGAGTCGCTCCGTTATTCTCCTCGTGGCCATTTTTAAAAGACTGTCAGCAAAGAGCGTGGGTCACTGCGATTGGCAGTTCGAGGAAAGCTATATAGCCACGACATCCGTACGATCGCCACCGCATAAGAGCTTTTCCACGTAGTGGGGATAACAACGATAAAGCTCCGTTTACAAATACGGAATCGCATTGGTGTAAACGCGTGATAAGAAAAAAGAATATGGCGGATCGAGTATCTTTGTTTACATAACCTATAACCTCTGCGCGGCGAGCTGTCATAAAACCGATCGAGAGTAGCACGATGAATTTTCAAAATTTCCAACAGATGACCGATGCGGATATCAAATATTGGCTGAGAAAACAGGAGTTTCCGAATTGCGCGAGAGAGGCATTGTCCACGATAGGTGAGAAGGAAACTTTTTCTCAAAGAGGTTATGTTTACCGCTCCGTGTTTGCGATTGTTTTTCGGCGCACGGCTTTGAAATGTTAAAATGAAAAACATTCAGAGTAAGACCCCGGTGAACAGTGAATTGAACGATTTCTCTTTTTCAAGCAAATTTGTGCAGTATGTCGGGACCGCCGGTGAGGCTGCAAATTCAACTTCAGACAGACTTGATGGAGGAATTTGTGTTTGGCGAGCTGGACAAACTGAAACAGCAAAAAAAGCCTGTTGCTCTTCAAGAGTTCCAACTGATCGAAGTAATGAGCACATTTTTTCGTGCTCCCGAGCGTCCGCCAGCCGTTAGAAACGCGGTATTTCTGTTTCTTTATCCGGCGGAATCGACGAGATTCAAAATTTTGGGTAACCTCGTGTCGCTTGCGATAACGACGCAGAACAAGGAGGTTCTCGACTCGACGGGCATGTGGATGCAACAATTGGGCTCGACGTCGGTGCAAAGCGTCGATTTAGCGAGGCACGTGTTGGACGATTTTTTCTTTTATACGCCAAACTCGATCGATAAACTGAAACAATTGCCGATTCTCGTGCCTCACTTTACCGCTAATCTGTTGACCGCGATAGGCGAAGTGTACAAGGACAAAGATCCGTCCAACGAATTGTTGAAATTGGCCGGCGATTGGATAGACGAAAATCCGAGTCTCTTGTTAACGTCGTTGATGGACAATCCTGCTTTACCTACCGGCGGTATACCCATGACGCCCATAACACCCATAGCTGGCCTCTTCAGATGGTGCATACTCGCACCGGCTAGAAAAACATCGGAATCCGTCAGTCCGGAAATGATGGAAGAGCGAAACAAATTTTACTCAAAGATTCAGCAGCTTCTCATGGATTCGGTGCTGCGTTTGAACAGCAGCGGCAATAACAAACACGCGATATCCGCTCAGCATCTCGCTGACACGACGAGGACTCTGAGTAATCTCCTGCAGACGAACGAAAACGACGTGGAGAAGAATCTTCGCGATTTAGCCATGGAGAGACTCGCGCAGGCTGTCAGCACGGCCATGTCAGCCAACTGTATTTACGGAAATAAACGTAAGGCGGCGCCATCTCCGCCGTCTAAATCGATCGAACTTTCCGCGTCGATGTAACGACTCGTATTTGTCTCTCTTTGCAGAAGAATTGCTGAATCTCTTGCAGCCTCTGGCAATCAGGCACTTTTTGATCGAGTGGACTCTGCAGACGTACGCGTCCAAGGCTTCGTAACATCGGGATCATTTTAGGATTCAAATGCTTTGTACATTACCCGGCGATAAATGCATCGTTATTTTTTTATTATATATATATTTATAAACGTAAGAATGATTTTGTAATGATATTTGCTACAATCGAGAGATCAAAAAGGCTTGAACGCCCTCTTGGTTTTCAATTGTTCGAGCTTCTTTTTGTCAAGCTCAAATTTCTTCCGCAATTCGACGAGATCTGAAAAAAAAAGCCGCGCGTTACGCCAAATCCTGTCGCGATAATTCAATCAATCGATGATCACCGGTGACTTACGCTTTTTCTTCGCTTCTCGTATCTGAAACGTATAAAAGTTGAGCAATTCTTTCTTTCGGCTTTTACGTTCTTCTTTGCTCTGCAGTTTGCCGATCGTCGATTCTTTTCTCGCTGGTGCAAATTGTCCACGTTTTTTTTTACTCGTCACCGTCACCCAACCATCCTCGTCCGCCTCCTCTGCGTTCTCTTCGTTCGCTAAACGACGCGCCACCCTCTCGTCGTATTCTTGCATATATTTCTCAATCTCTTTCTTGGTCGACGCCTCGTCGACGCTCACCTTGGCGTTGTATTCTTTGCGCCATTCTGAAAAATTCCCGATGATTTCTAGTTTACTTTGAAACATTATCGTTCGAAAATATTTTTCAGCGAGACTTTCGAGGAACGTATCTATATTTCTTTTATCAAAGAGAAATTACTTTTTCAAATTTTGCTCAGTTCTTTTAAAAAATACAAGTATGATAAAATGTTGGTAAAGAAACAAATTAATTTTCGTTCAAAATGATCTGTAATAATGATAAATGTTAATATCAAAACATGAGAGAAACATGAAGAAATTGGAAAAACAAACGTTATTGACGTACTCGATAGTCCTACGGTTCCGGAATCTTCGTCATTTTCATGCAAAGTCAAAATTGTATCCGGAGAGAGAGCCAGAGCTTTGTCCAAGCCAGATTCTCTCTGAAATACGATATAAACTTTTCTGAAACCCTGTGCGGGACGCGCCGATTTGTCGGAATTCAAAGCCGTCGATTTCACTGGTCCGCAGACTGTGGAAAATGTCCGTTTCAAATGATCGTCGTTGGCCCACGGTGGAACATTGAGAACGAAGAGCGTATGCCCTCTGGGATACTCCGGTTCTTGATTTCTAACGGAATGCTCTTTGTAAAATAACTGATGAGAAGCGGAGGAATTTGCATCGAATCGCAACCAGACAGCTGAAAATAGTACGGTTTAAAGAATTTTTTCGCTTTTTTTGCACCATGTCCACGGTTAAATATCCTAACCTATGATATTTCAACGGGGTGTATAAAGGTCGTCGGGAGGAGAAATTTATCACCTACTTTTGAATCCACCTTTCAGTTCAACCACCATTGTTGATTGTTACTTGTTTGAAAATTGTTGAACAATTGTGTTTTTCGGATGTTTTCGAAATCTTGAAGGTTATCGAAGTGTATACACTTTTTACTCGGCGCGAGTTCACTGTATCACCACACCACGTGTGTGGTAGCGTACGTACTAGTAGCCTTTAACACCATATGATGGCAGCACACGGTGACGGTGACCGACCGATAAAAAGTTCTTGACCGACCGATAAAAAGTTCTTGACCGACCGAGGAGCGAAGATTCAAAGTGTTTTATTGTCCTTCCGCAGTACATATATATATATTCACACAGTTTTTGCAGTCCACCCTCGCATCTCTCAGCGGCGGAGAAGAGATGTTTGGTCCTCGTAATCCGGTGTAAGTTTGCGAAATTTCATTTGTTCCGCGAATGTGATGCTGCAGTAAAATAACGATCATGAACCGGCGATAACCGAACTCATATATTATTTATATACCATAATCAAATATTATCGGGGTGTTTTTCACTCAGCACGTTTTTATCGGCGACGTCGCGACGATCTTGATGTAAACAATACGTGCATAATCGCGACAATGTGAGACGATGTTTCTATTTCTGAGAAAAAAGTTCAGTGGAGTGTCATCAGCGTGTGTGCTCGTTATTTCTTTCGTTTTCAATACTATTAAAAATGAATGCGTCTAGCGACAAAAATTCGTGAGAATCATCGTTTTTACGACAAATTTCAACATCGCTTTCGATTCGGCGATTCGATTCCTTCGAGGCGATGATACCATCATCGAAACTCTTGAAAGCTGGCCTTTCGGGAGAAATGGGAAACTGATCGTCCGTTTCGAAAATTGCAAAAAAAAAATCCAGCTTTGCATGATTTGTTTCCACTTCACCATGGCTGGTAGTTTGGAGTCTGGCGCTTTGTGTCATCAAATGAGCCACAGCCGGGAAGTCCGCCACTGGCTGGCCCACATGAAATTATCCAGAATCATCATTCTGGTATCGATCCTATTATTTATCGTGCCCATCTTCACTCACTATTATTTATCCAAGGTAATTACTCTACATTACACATTTTTGCATGAAAAAGCAGATGCGAAAGTAAACCACTTTTCCGTGAAAAATATTTCACGATCCACGAGCTTCGTATCTTGCAGTCGCGAAATTGAAAAAATTTATCTACGAGATTTTCTCCCGCTCGCAAAAACTGATCGAACGATACGCTTCAAGGTCGAGGGTGAATCGTCGGATATGGATCTGCATCGCACGCGATCGAAACTGGAATCTTTGGAAGATTTTACGTCGATGAAAGCCGCCGATTTGAAATTGAGAATCGAGGAAATGGAGAGAATCAAAGTGTCGGTGAGCAACGAGCTGAGAGATCTGGAGAACAAAAGGCAGAGGCTCCAAGTGGAAGTGAGCAGCTTCACTCAGAGAATCGACGACTTGAAGCAAGATCTGTCTCATCAACAAACCGAACTGGACAGACTGAAAATAAGCGTAGTGCAGGCGCAGGCCGCGCAGAGGGAGGCGGTAGAGAAAAACACTCCGGAGCTCGCGTCGCCCAGAAGAATCCTCGTGAATTCCGTGCCCGTCGTTGCACCGGCGGGGATTTCGTCTCTTTGCAAAATGTACAATTGCTTCGATCACAGTCGATGCGCGCTGACCAGCGGTTTTCCCGTTTATCTTTACGATCCCGATTTATTCAGCGTGCTCAGCGTCGGCTGGGACGTCGATGGGTTTCTCAAAACCACCGTTAAACAGACGCTGGGTGAGTGCCAAGAGAGAGGGAGAGAGAGAGAGAATATCTTTTTATCGTTAAAAATCGTTAATCGTTGTTAAAGATTGAAAACTATTTTCGATTACGAAATAATCGCCCGTCGAACGACGATATGACGATTGGATATTTTGATCTCGCACAGGCTACAACGCTCATCTCACCGGGAATCCAGCCGAAGCTTGCGTCTACATACTCTTGATAGGCGAGGCATTGTCGATATCGAAAAATCCGGTCGCGACTCGAGCGTTGAACGTGACGAAACTGCAGGCTTTGCCGTACTGGGGCGGCGACGGGAGGAATCACATTCTCCTGAATCTCGCTCGCAGGGACCTCTCCGCCGAAGCCGGAAACATATTCGAGGACGCGAATACGGGTCGCGCGATTCTCGTGCAATCCTCCTTCAAGAGGCACCAATTTCGCGAGGGCTTCGATCTCATAGTCCCGCCGATACTGGGGCCACCTGGCGGCGACGTCTGGCAAGATTGCGGACCGATGGTACCGGCGAGGAGGAAATATTTGCTGTCGTTTCAAGGCGAATCGAGAACGACGGGGACGACATCGACGCCGCATCAAATTGACGACGCTGAAATCGACCTCGAGCGTCTCGCCGTCGACGAGAACACCCTGGACAACTTTATCATTCAACATTTGAGGGAAATGTCAACGGGAACGACGCTCGACAAGTTTTTCCTGCAATTCGAGTGCGTACCGGCGTCGGAGGATCGAATCCTCGTCAATGCCAATCACGATTGGTCCCTGTGCGGCACGGACTCGTCGCGCAAAGCGATCCTCAAGGAATCGACGTTCGCGCTGATTCTCGCTCCCGGCAACGCGACTTTCGTCACTACGTCCTTCGTACAAGCGAGACTCTACGAGGCTCTGCGGGCTGGTGCGATCCCGGTTGTTCTCGGCGGCGATCAAATACTTTTGTCCTACAACGAAGTCATCGCCTGGCGCAGAGCCGTCATATTTTTGCCAAAGGTGAAATATCGTCGTATTATTATTTTCTCTCGAAAAAGTTGGATTTTTGTCCGGTGGGCTGACGTTTCGAATGTTTTCCATGAAACTTTAGGCTCGCGTTACGGAGATGCATTTTTTCTTGCGCGCCATACCGGACAACGACCTTCTCGCGATGCGCCGTCAAGGTCGTTTGATATGGGAACGATACCTGAGCACGGCTCAAGGCGCCGTCGACACTATAATCGCGTCGGTCAGAGATCGTTTGGGAATCCCGCCTCTCGCGGTGCCGCAAACTCCCAGCATCAACATCTTCAACGACACTTTTGTGGTAGGAAGAATGAAAAGTTTCTTACGATTTTTTTTCTTTCTCTTCGAAAAAAATCACTCTATTCTCCGACAAAACGGGGAAACGTGATTTCAGCCCCTGAAATCCGAGGCCATTATCGCCGAGCCCGAAGCCGAGGAGAGTCTCGGTCCTTTGGAACCGCCGTACCCCTCGCCGGCATTCAAGAGGAATTACACGACTATGCTGATACACGGACACGAGATTTGGAACGATTGGGTCGATCCTTTCAATCTGTATCCGCAGTTACCTTTCGACACTGTTTTACCGAGCGACGCTAAGTTTTTAGGTAAACATCATTATCCTCCGAGCGACACACTTTTCGGCACACACTCTGCGGACAACGTCCGTGTATTTTTCGCTCCGAAAACGAGTTATCGCCTCGTTGGTGTTGCAGGCTCCGAGGTCGGTTTCCGTCCAATCGGCAAAGGCGCTGGCGGAGCCGGAAAGGAATTCAGCGAATCTCTCGGTGGCAATTACCCGAGGGAACAATTTACGATCGTCATTCTGACTTACGAGCGCGAACAAGTTCTCATAAATTCTCTGGCGCGTCTCTACGGTTTGCCCTACTTGAATAAAGTACTGGTCGTCTGGAACAGCCCGAAACCACCGATGGAGGACCTCAGATGGCCGGATATCGGGGTGCCAATCGTGGTGCGTTGAAAATTGCGTTTTCCACCGCGCTTCCGCTTCGATCGATCGAGTAATCGTGAAATGATTTTTCACAGGTGATAAAAGCTCCGAGGAACAGCTTGAACAATCGATTTTTACCGTTCGATTCAATCGAGACCGAAGCTGTTTTATCGGTCGATGACGACGCTCATCTTCGACACGACGAGATAATGTTTGGCTTCCGGTAAGTCGCTTCGGTGAATTTCACTTTTTTTTCGCGCTCCGAAATCGCTGCATCGAAACTGACGAAACTCTTCGGGATTCTTCAGAGTATGGCGGGAGCATCGAGATCGCGTCGTCGGTTTTCCCGGACGTTTTCACGCCTGGGATCAGAATTATCACAACGCGTGGAATTACAATTCGAATTATTCGTGCGAATTGTCGATGGTCCTCACGGGCGCGGCTTTCATTCACAAGCATTACACGTATCTCTACACGCACTGGCTTCCCCAAGCGATCAGAGACAAAGTCGACGAGTACATGAATTGCGAGGACATCGCGATGAATTTTCTCATATCGCACATTACGAGAAAACCGCCCGTAAAAGTGAGTTTATCGTTTTCTTTTTTGTCTCCATTTTATTTCAACGAATAACGATCGTTTTTGTACTCGATAAAATGAAAAATCACCAAATATTTGGCCATCTTTTTTGTTGCCGCTGGTTGAAAAAGAAAAACGAGAATATAATTCGTTTAATCGCAGGTGACGTCGCGTTGGACCTTCAGATGTCCGGGCTGTCCCGTCTCGCTGTCGGAGGACGACACGCACTTCCAAGAGCGTCACAAGTGTATAAACTTTTTCTCTCAGGTATTTGGCTACATGCCACTGTTGAATACTCAATATCGAGCGGACTCGATACTCTTCAAAACTCGAATACCTCACGACAAACAGAAATGTTTCAAATTCATATAAATCGCGAATTTATAATCTCCCGGGAGGAATCTTTTTCTATACCATCCCTTTATTTTGACGAATCATCACTTTTCGACCTTTCTTTTTTTTCAACCGCAATTTCGATTTTATCTCGAAGTTCAAAAGGATTCATCGAAACATCGCTGCTCTTTCTTTTCTTTCGTACACATTTTTCTACGGATTTCATACGAATAATTTTTACGTACAAAAGATAAGGAGAAGCGAACTTTCGAACGAACGTGTCTCTGCCGTCGTTTGCCCCGGTCGAGAGAAAAAAAAAGAGGACAAAATGACTATCAATACGATGATGATACAAAGACGACAAATTTCATCTCCGAGAAAAAAATCCAGTGTATTCGCTGATTGGTCAGTGCCATTTTTTCATATATCGAATTATAACGATGCGATAACGCCATGACGTTAAAGCGACGGGATTTAGGAAATATATGCGACGAATTGCATAGTTTAGAAGAGGGAAACAATTTTGGTGCTCGATGAAAACTGCTGTCGTGCTCGAACGTTGATAATCACGGGTCATTTTTTCAAACTTTTATGCATTTTTGGACGATTGCGTAGAATTCACGTGCGATGGATCATGCTTTTTTTTGCAATTCTCGAAAACGCGAATTTCGTGTGTATTCATTTTTTTTAGAAATTTTTTTGCATCGTTTTTCTCGAGCTCAAAAATTGATCGTGAAGAAAATGGTTTTTATTAATTTTTTCAACGAACATGGAACGTACGATAGAGATGCGAGTTGAATAACGGCGGTCGATCGTTTCTTCGAGAACGTGCAATCAGTTTGCGAAAATGTGGAGGTTGAAGATTTGTTTTTTTTTTTCGAAAACTTTGACGCTCGCACGAACAAAAGTCTCGCGTGTCAGAGAGGAAGAAAGATCGTGCGTTTCGAGCTACAGGTCTGTCCAATTGTAAATATAGATACGGTTTACCGTGACGTTGAATTTAAGTTAACGATATAGCGCGCTGCGATGTTTGTCAAAATTTGTAAATAAAACGAAACGAGAATGTTTATAGATAATCAAAAAAAAAAAAATGCATGGATTTTTTTTCAAGCTGGGCCAAAACTCGATGAAATTTCGAGTCGAAATGGTCTTTGGTACTTTTTCATAGGACCAAAATCTACCGAGTTATTAATCGTCAAAGTCGGAGACAATCCGACGCGCCCTCTGTCGGTGAAACTTAATTAATTAATAACTCGTCGGGTATTCGTCGGATCGAAAAGTACCCGGGGACTTTTCGACTTGGAATTTCATCCCCAATGTGACAAAAAAATGATGAGCATCTATTTTTGAGACACCCTGTATGTCGCTTTTTTATACTTTGTTTTTTTTTTGCTGCGCTGCGTTTCATGAAATAATTTGCAGATACGCGGCGTGTTCGCGCGAATATTGAGGGAAAAGCGTACACGAGGATATTTTCCGTTGCGATATAGCGTGATAACGGGAGCAAAGTTGCACCGCTGCATTGCGGTTCGGCTGGGATTGCTACGGTACCTGCGGTCAGCGCCCTACGCCCGTACACCGGGATTGCGAGTTACGATACACGGGAGAAGAAGAAACGAGCCGATCTGGCTCTTGCATACGACGAAAAAATACACTACGATAAGCCTCGTCGCAGCCAGCTGCTGCGGTACTCCAACTGTGTCCCTCGAGGGTTCGAATGAAATGATTTTTCTCGTAATTTTAAATACCCGAGACTCGAAAGATCTTTCCACGGAAATCAATGTTGAATTTTCAAAAATTTTCAACATTTTTACTCGAGAATTATCGGATTTTTGGAAAATCAGCCTGAAAAATGTCACACAGAACTGGGAAATATTCGATTTTAAAGATTTTGCTAATCTTTGTCGAAGGAAACGTCGATGTTTTGAGTACTCTGTTGCTGCTTCTGTTTTCATGAAAAAATCTTGAATGATATTCGCAAGGATCGCCATTAATTTTCAATTAGGAGGGTCAGCGTTCTTTTTTCACGAGACTCTTTAGCGTCCGTCGGAGCGTTTTTAGCGGAAATCGCGCTTGATTGATGACACTGGGAACATTGCCAGAAAGTACCCGGACGCGCTTCAGCAACTTGAGAGAAAAAAGGAAAGAGAGAGCGAGTCGTATGTAATCGATGCTCCTTCATTGTGGTTTAAGCACCTCTGTACCTTCTTGAGATAAGGCAATGCTTGGGCAAACTATATTTCGCGTTCATTCAAGAAGAGCCTCGTGACGGGGGGTGAGAAAAACACTCATCTTTCAAAACGTCTCTAAAAAGCGATTATTCAATATGAATCCTTCGCCGAAAAAAAAAAACGTATTGAAAAGCCCATTGAATAGTTGGAGGGCTTTTGTTCATCCTAAAATCCAATTGAATCGTTTTTTTTTCTCTCGGCTCTGACCCGAGTGGGTATATCAGGTTTTTACGAATACATTTATCTTTCTTATCCGGCGATTTAGCGGATTTTATTATTTCATGTTCGTATCTGTCTGATACCGACTCTTTTTGCCGGACGTTCGTACGCGTCTGACCACAGAGGAGCTCGACTACTGCAGTGGCGGTAACGTAGCCCCTCCCCGCGCGCCATGCGTCCCAGAGTAACCCGCTGCTGCTGCTTCTCGCAGCAGGGAGTACGAGAACAAGTGGAAAGAGGCTGTGCGTGTTCCGCCTGGACGGTATCCAAATTTTTACAAGGCTTTACCGTACAGTCTCGTCAAAAAGTTCGCCGATTGCTCAAAAATCAAATAGATATCCTCTACATGATGTTTCACCTGAAATTTGAAATTAATATCGGGAAAATTGATCGCGAGCGGCAAACGCGGCAGCGCTGGCACACGTTTTGTCGTAAAATTCGAAGCTGGCGCGTGCTGTCTTTTGAAATATACCGGGTGTCCTAAAAATTGATGATGCAGGCTGAACCAATGACTCTTTGGGTTTTGGTCGTACGAAAAAGTGCTAAAGTACATTTTCGACTGGGATTTTCATTCCGAATGAAACTTGAAATTCTGAGCATCGAGTTTTCGGCCGCCCTGTGTATTTTCTCTCCTCTCTGCCTTGCCACATCTTTCCCGGCGGCTGCGTGTTGAGGTGGGTTCGCGTGTATACACGTATGGGTTAGTACGTGTAGTACACGCCGCCGAGCAGCGCCGCGACGTCGACCTCTCATTGGCGTCGTCGGCCGATCAATACCAAGACTTTTCCCGTGACGTAAATGCGTCCCGCCAACCCCATTGGTTCCGATTAACGTCGCATTCCCTTATTTATCGAGAGCCCGCACGACTGCGATTCTTCGAGACTCGCGATTTATCGTTTTGCTATACAGCGTCTTTGAAAGTGTCGCAAAAAAAATGGCGATGATTGCCGTATTTTTCTGGAAGATGCGAGAAGCTTTCTCCATATCATATCTCTCCGGGAGAACAAACGTTTAAAGTCCGAGAAGCAAGTTGCGTTGGCTCGGCAGTCGTTTGTATTGCTACTAATCGCGTCTTGCACACGAGATCCGGAAAATCCTGCGCGTTGCATCGCTCGTAGTGGCGTTTTGTTCATAAAGCCTCGCAAGTAGCGTTATAGTATATATTTGCACCTCCCGTGCTTCTCCCCCCTCGTCATTGCGATTTCACGAGACTTTCCCACCCCGACGTTTCCAGCACCGAACGCCACCGTGCCTAAGGTACATATTCGGCGTTGTAACACAAATGCGAGCTAGACGCGTCGAAAGTGCCATCTACGTGCATACATTGTATACACTAAGATAATATCGTGCAGACCGCGTCCTCGGGGTTTTGAGGATTGGGTGTTTGCCGTGGGAATGGAGGGGGCAGCAGATACGGAGAGGGTGAGAAAGACAGACAGCGACAGCAGAGGGATGGAAAAGATGGCATCGCGACGAGAGCAGCGCGGAGGCGAATGAGACGGCCAGTGTTGGCGAATCTCTCGCTGATAGCACGCGCGCGCGAGAGAGGGCGCGCGGACGGAGCGCGCAGATGGGCTTCCGAGGCTCGATACGAAATATCTATATTTTATCTACTCCCTCCCTGATAATAATAAAGCATCGGTGGATTTCATAGCGTGTACATGCATAATCCACGTACGGCCCATGACGTACGATTATATTCCCATTGTTGTTAGAATACAAGATGTAAACGCCTCGTTTTGATAAAAGAAAGCAACGGAACTGTACAGTACGGATTGCATGGATATACGTGTATGTAGATCTTTTGCAATCTTTACGAATAATTAAAAGCCAGAGAGAGGATTCTGATGTCTGTATCGCCGCGCAGCGCACGACGAGAGCGCCAGTAGGGGTTGTAGCGACGAAAAAAAGAACGAGGCTAGCCGGGCTGAGGAGAGACGCGAGCGCGCGCGCGCGCGCGCCTTAGTACGGAGGGAGGGATAGAGAGAGCGCGCGCGCCGCAAGAGGAAAAAGGAGTGAGAAGGTGAGACGGTGTTATCGTGCCCCAGAGAGTGAAAGGACACGAACCAGAGAGGTGGTGGGCGACGTGCTATATATGCTCTGTGAAAAAAAAGAACCGAGTATAACGTAAAGAGAGCCAAGTTTTTAGTTCTGTGTGTGTCTTATTAACGAAACGAGCATAAACGAGATAATAAAAAGGAAGAAAAACCAAATGGCAAGGGATTTCTTTTACAAGGTTGTGTTTTTTCTCATGGAAAAAGTGGTGGGGCGAGAGAGAGAGACAGAGAGACTGACTGACGGAAAAAAGTAGTACCAACGTTTGAGACATCGAACGGACGTAATCGCGGGACTCTCGTGTTATGGGTGTGGAGTGTGCAAACGTTTTCATTGAAAGACCGTCCGTTCGACGGGAGAAATAAAATATAAAATATGCATATCCTATGCAGAAAATGTTGATTCGTCGCTTCCCGTGATTGTGAATCTCGCTGAGAGATATATTCTCGTCCGAATGAGGGATTTATCGACGGAGAAGTTGTACGCGTAACAAAAAGTGTTTAGATTTCTTCGCCTCTTTTCTTTCGTCCGTAACTCTTCGTTTTCCGTTTCCTACGAAACGTGAACGACAAGTTGCGTTTGTAATCGCGCCTTTGATCCATCGAGATATTCAACTGGAAAAATCGGGTTGAGATCGTCCGTGCGTTATCCCGTGTTTCCCCAGTTTTCCCACCAGAGGCCGCGACAAAACGCCATTGCGTACTCACCGAGCTTTTTTCTCACCCTCGACGTGTTCCCCGTGTAGTCCGCGACCGTTGATCGTTAAAAAAATTCGTGCGTGCACCTTTTATACGTGTATGCATAAACGTATATACGAGCGCGCGCGTGTGTGTGTGTGTGTGTGTATATATACGACGCGTCACGAACATCGCGTTTCTTTCTGGCGTTACAAGCATCGTTGATAATAAATATTATCGAGGATTTGTCGAATCGCTTCGCGTTGAAGAGTGTTTCAGTGCTTACAGTGACGCACGGAGTGAAGGAGGAAGAGGTTACGGTGCGCGCGGGCATATCGAGTGTGCGTGTGTTTGTCGAACGATTGCGGGGAGAGAGGTCAGACTGACGGACAAAGAGACAGAGACGGGAACAGCACAATGGGACTTTTTGTCGGACGCTTGAACCACGTGAATCCGCAAATTATCGGCACAATCTCGTGATCTCGTAACGCGTTGGATGACCAAAGAAACGCGGCGTCGCAACGAAATGTGCATCGGACATAAATTTCGTCACCGAGAATATCAGCTCGACGATAATCGAAGGAAGATTCTCGAAGAATAAAAGGACGCTCGGTGATTACATGTTTCTTTCGTTTCGCGAGTTTTGCGGGAAACTTTTGCTTCTCGACGACTTGTTTTCCGTGTCTCGCGGGGCCACCTGTGGTCGAAAAAGGTCGTAAGAAAATCCGAAGCTACAAAGGGCGCGCGAGACTACTCTCCCCGCCCCTTCGGAATAATCGCTCGTGTCATATAGCTATATGCTGTACAAAAGTGCCAGTGAGAAAACGTCAAGAAACGATCCCATGGGGGCGACGATAGGGGGCGTCGGAGGAAAAAGCGAGAGGGGAAAATAAAAATGGTTTTTCGTCGCTCGAGAAACTTTGCGCGAAAGTAGCCGCGCGACAAATGTAGATTGAGGGAAAAGCGAGACTTGCGATTTAGAGACGCCATTGAGCAAAACAAAAGGAACGCGAATCTTAAAAGACTGATTTTTGAGGTTAGGAAGCAAGAGAGGAGAACGACGGTTAATGTAATCGAAGCGATCGAATAAAATTTGCAAAACGGTAAAGAATGCGAGAGCCCCCCCTCCCGACGATCCGTGATCATGATTCTCCGTACCGATGAGACGAGCGATAAACGTGAGACGAGAGAAAACCACGCCGAGACTGGCGATACCGTGAGGGAAAAGCCCCTGCTGGGCGGCCATGACAGGCTCGATTGGCCACGAGAACGCAATTTCGATGTAATTCGCTGCAACTACGGGATCGACTGTCGTAAATCTTTATTGTCGTGGGACGATACGAGAAGTCGGTGTTGCAGAGTCAAGAAGAAGCGCGGTGAGCAGCAGAAGCAGCAGCAGCAGCAGTGGGAGGAGGAGGTGGCGGAGGAGGAGGAGGAGAATCGAGACGAAGAAGCGGCGGAGGACGAGGAGGAGGGGGAGGAGAAAGAAAAGTGCGGAGTAAGAAGATTCCGCGAGACATTGACCTCTGACCCTGTGTTCAAGATCAAAGGGAGGCGGAACGTCGTTGAAATCGTGGGAATAAAGACTCTCGAAGATTCCTTGTACTCTGTCGCCCTCAGCGAGGATCTCGACGTCGATCATAACCTCAAAAATTTCATCTCTACGAGGAAACTTTGGGAAAACGAGGCTGATCGTCCCGACGATCCCGAGGATCGCGAGAATCGTTCGGTTCGTTTGAAATTGACGAAAAACATCGTCGAGGCGTCCGACGACCCGTTGCATCGTTTTTGTCACATCGACGATCGGCCGTCCGACGAAGAGTCCTCGTCGCTCCTCGGTGGCGGATGACTCTCTCAGGACGAGAACGTCCCGTAGTCGTAGACGTTCCAGTAGCGGTTCCTGGCCACTCGATCGTCGGGGAACATCCGCGTCCTCCGCGTCAGTCTTACGAACGATACTCGTCCCTCTTGTTTCCAGTATTATTATTTTCATTATCATCATTATTATCGTCGTCGAGGCCAAAATCGCGCGAGAGCAAGTTCGAGAGTAGCGAATCGCTCGTCGATCGCCGCTTCCATTCTTGTTCTTCACCGATTTACCATCGTACGATCGCTGATCGACGCTTCTCCCTCGTTCCACCAGCGGCCGTCGCGGCGCTCGCTCGTCGTACCGCCGATAATCTCGTCGGCGCTCACGCGACGTTTCCGCCAATCACAATCGGTATACCGTAATGGCGGACCTACCGGACATGTCGCATCTCACTCCCGAGGAGAGACGCATCATCGAGGGTGTCATGATGCGGCAGAAGCAGGAGGAACAACGCGAAAATGAGATCATGAGGTAACGTTTTTCGCAGATTTTTCGAAATCGTCAAAATGTCCGAGATTTCATTGAAAAAACGCACGAAAAAGTCGTTTACGTTTACGAATGCATCGAAATTGCGAGCTGAGTAAGAATTCCCGATAAAAATCGAAATAAATTAATCGTCCTGTCGAAATACACAAATTTGGTGGAATTTTCATCGTCGGAAAACTCGCGCGAATACATCGAGCCGGTGAAATGTCACTTTCGTCATCGAGTGCCTCGGAAAGGGGTGCAAGGGTTGTTATTTAGGGCTGGTCGGGATCCTCTATCGCGTTTTTCCCCTTCCCCCTCCCCCCACCTTCCTCTCTCTCTCCTGGGACTCTCAGTTCTATTTTTGAGAGATCCGTTGACTTGGTTATACACCGCGGGTGGAAGCGAGCGGATCCTTTTCGAGCATCCTTTTGTCCCCATCTCTTTCACCCTTTTTATATCTCGCTCCCTCGGGCTGTGCGCTTCTCCTTCCGGAAGATTCGATAAATTACACTCGCACGCGTTTCTTCCATCACACGCTCATTGAATTTCCATGCATTTGCCATCGAAAGGACCTCCTCCAACCCCCATACTTTTCCCTCCCTCGATTCGCCCCGATCGTCGTTGAAAATAATTCCATCAATTTTTCTCTTCTGTTTTTTTCTTTTCGAAACGTCGTCGATTGTCGAGTAAAAAATAGAAAAAGTTCGGATTACTCGATGATCGGATCGAGAATTTTAAAACGTCAAAAAAAAAAAAAAAAAAAAAAATCGACCAACTTTGATTTTTCAGCCACCACTTTCGTCAATTTTTCCGTCGATCAAAGTTGGCAAAATTCACGCGTCGATATAAATTCGTCGAAAAAGCAAAGCAACGGAAATTCGTCATTTTTTTTCCCGTACATACGCGCATGTTCGTCGAAATTGTCCGTAAATATGCTTTAAAAATGCCCGGCCGAAACAATTTACAGGAGGAAGCAGGACGAGGTGCAAGTCCTGGAGGAGACGATACGGGCGCGTACGGAGCAGCATAAGAAATCGGGCGTCGAGCTCGACGCGACCTGTCAGATATGCTCAAAGACGAAATTCGCCGACGGCATCGGTCACATCTGCAACTACTGTAGCATAAGATGCTGCGCCCGTTGCGGTGGAAAAGTCACTCTTCGATCCAACAAGGTGAGCATAAAACGAACGAAAAAAAAAAACGAGAAAAACCTGACGAAACGAGACACAAAAAGCTGGCGAATTGAGATGGAAAAAAAAAAGTGGAAAAGTCGCGGAGGGGTCGAGTGGAAATCGCCCGGCGTCCGAGGTGTGACGAAGATATTTCGCTTCCGGAAACGGAAGCGGACGTTGCTCGTCATCCTTCCCTCGCCCTGGGCTCAAGCTGTTTCAAACCAACGGGGAAAAGCAGCGAGTGAAGGAAGAGATTCGAGAATCGGTCAAAGCTGTGGAAAATGGGACAGTCGGGTCCGCTCTTTGAGCCTTCGGGGTAGTCTTTTTCTCTCCCCCCCTCTTTGTCTTTCATCCTTTCTCGCTCTCGGCCATCTCTCTAGCTAGCCGGCTCTTTCGCCCTCGAGCCTCTCTTTCGTCGTCTCGCTCGAACGCTCTGCATTATTGCAAAGTAATCTCGAGGAGGAAATCGATGTCGCGATAGACGTCTCCTAAGAGTGAGAGGCGGGTGGGGGGAGGGGGGAATCCTCGAGCTCGACGTCCACGAAATCCGTCCGGCAAATATTTTTAGATCACGGACCGTCTTTTACCGCCCGTAACGACACGACCGGAACGAGGCTGTTTCTCGCCTGAAATTTCGAGAGGCTTCACCGCAATTTTTCTGAGAAAATCACGGTGTTTTTCTTCGTTTTTCCAAAATTCGCGGATCACTCGAAAACAGAATCGAGGTCGACGCACGAGGAAGAGTAGGGCAGAATGGATGGCCAATCAGAGCGAGGAGAAAAAGCGTCGAGAGTACGCGGGAAATTCGAGTTGTCTCGATTTTTGACATTTTTCGAAATTTTCGTTGCATCCGCTTCTGTTTCTAAATCGTTTGAAAATATTTGTCGTTCATTTTTTTTTGTATCGGATTCTCGGGGTACGGGAATAACGCGCGTCAGCTGGAAAATATCGCCGCGTGTCCAGGGTGTCGGCAATCGACGGAGAAAGCTCGCTCGTTTTGCTCGGGATTTACCGTCGTTTTTCCTCCGCGCTTTCGCGTACATTCAGAACCAACCGTGGAGACGGCTGTGTCCGTCGTTTCTGTAGTTTTTTTCTTTTTCTCGGACGTACCGGTGACGATAATGTCGCGGGAGAGTGCGTCCGGTCGATATCGATATCGCAGCCGATCGCCGCCGCTGGTCGCAACGACGATAGCGCCCTCTGTAACGCGGCACAGGGACTGCGCGTGTGTGTGGCTGTGTTTACGTCCGCACGGTGGTGTACCGTTGCTCGCAAGAGCGTTGAACCAAATTCAGTCGAGTCACCGAGAATTTTTCTCGGAAGACTCGCGATTATTTCGTCGTAAACCTGAAAAACAAAGAAAAAACATCGATGAGCACAAACTACATCCCGCTTCGTCACCGAAAAGCGGTGACGAAGAAATTTCGCGGAAACGATCTTTTGTCTTGCGAAATTTCCGTGGGAATCGAGAAAAAAGGAAATTCGAGAGTTTCCGAAGAACCGGAAGTAGAATTCAATTTTGAGGTTAGTTTTACAACGGTAAAGTACCCAAGAATCGTGGAAAATTTCGAGCGGAAGTCGACATTTTCGGTTAGAGATTGGAGGCGCGCGAACCCCCTTAAGGGTAGGTCGTTGGTCCGCACGCGGGGCAGAAGTTTCCTCTCTCTCTCTCTCTCTCTCTCTTTGGGCGAAACGGGCTTGGTCCGAGGTTGTTGATACGAGCTGGATGCTGGAGCAGCCTGGAAACAATTAGGAGGCGCGGCTCTTCTCGTGGGTGTACAGCAGAGCAGCAAGGGTGGGTTGTAAACAATAATGTACGGAATAGGACAACGAGAGGGAGAGGGGGACAATGTACAGCGCGATAGGCATCTCCGTCGTCGGCGTCGTCCTCCAGAGTGTGTTACAGAGGTCGGCTGAGCGCCTCTGAAATACATGGAAATAATTGACCCATAACTCGTTCTACCTCTTCTTCTCTCTCTCTCTCCTGCTCCCTCACGCTCGACACACTCTCCAGCGCGCAATTTACCTCCGACCCTCCTCCTACGCTCTCCGAGCGCTCAGCGCGCATCAATTAACCCTTATCGCGCCCACTCACACACGCGAGCGTAGGAGAGCAGGCACGCATACACGTAGCCGAGTCTCCATCCCTCTACCGTGCATAAAGCGTAATTCCAGTATCAATAAGTTGGAACATGTGTGCGAAAAAGCCTACGCGAGCGAGCGACATCGCGCGGTGAAAAACGAGAGCAATACGGAGCGAGAGAGAGGAACGAATCGAACGGAATATCGCGCGAAAGTTTGCGTACACTCGCGCAGCGTGCCAAATTGGCTTTTCGACCGGGGAATCTTACGGAGCTTCGCTCTTTAACGAGCGAGCTGCGGCATTCACGGGCCACGGGTGATTCAACGAGAGGACAATCAGAGTCCGCTCTTTTCGTATTTTTCTCTTTTTTCGATCGTTCCGTATCGCTCGTGCATCGATCGACAGTGAATAAGAGACGAAATGGTACTGCCATGGGTGTCTTACGAACGTAGGGGAGAATTTTCGCGATAAAAATAGGAGAACGAGCGTGTTTTTTTCCTTTTTTTTCGGATTCCCCGCGATGCCGCTACGATGGTAGGAAAATCCGCGTCTCTCGCGTGGGAAATTCTTGTCGATGAAAATCGTTGCGTTCGGCGAGTCGTCGAGAATTTCCCGGATTTCCGCCTCCATGGCGACATTCTAATTGCCCCTTCACTGGCTATCGAGAATTTCGGGCATTTCGGGCATTTCCGGTCCCGCTCTCCCGTGTACGTATATCGCCGTCACCGCGGTATGTCTCAATATCGAAGACGATGGACACCGGTACGATTTCGAGAAGCCAGATGGCGCTCGAACGTCGCAATTGCATATCGCAGGCGCATACCTCGCCGCACACGTTTCGTCAAAGATTTCCTCGTCATTTACGCTCCATTATTTTCACGATCAACGCCGATCGTAGCGATTATCGATTTCGCACTTTTCCAGCCCCGGAAATGTCCCTTTTTCTCTTCAAAAAGGACAATATGGTCTCGTAGAATTTGCCATTGATCCGACGAAATCGACGTTACCGATCGAGAGTCCCACAAAAATACCCGAGACCCCCCTTGCACCGCGTTTGTCGTGCAAAAAAAAGCTCCGCGATCTCGCCCATGCGCGCGTGTGTTTCCACATCGAAGCAGCCGGTGCGATTCATTCAATTTCACAATTCAGCCACGGTCGAGTACGCGTAGGTGCGAGCTCGATCGTTCGTTGAAGGAAGAGATAGAAAAAAGGGACGAAACGGGACGTGAAAAAGAAGCACACACGGGGCGTCGGGTCGCGAAAGGAGAAAAGGGGTGTTTGGATCTGTGAAAAACGGCGATGGAGACAGGAGGGGGGGTGGGAGGGAGAGAAGACGTTGGTAAACGATGATGAGATGACGAAAAAAGGGTCGAGATTCGACTGAAAAATCTGCTGGCTCGATTTACGCATCGGCTTTTTGTATATCCGAGGTGAAGTCTCGTTTCTCGAACGGGGGGGGGGCTATGAATGGGGCGCGTCTCTCTACGCGTGACGTCATCCGTATGCGGTATATAGGGTCTTTGGTGCGAACGTCCCGAAGGAAGGGAGGGGGCGGGGGAGCGACTGCGGAGGGGAAGTTTATCAGAGCGACTAAGGGGTAGTCGCTCCGACGTTCTGTCTTATTCCGCACACACAAACGCACACACTCTTCTGCTGGTGGAGAGCCGAGAGGGCGACGTGACGCAACATATTGATCTAAGTTTGTCAGAAGGGGATGAGAAAAGAGGAGAAGCCTCCAGGGGGTGTGCGGGGGTGCTGGAACACTTCCACGAGGGGAGAACCGGCGAGGGATGCGTGATGTTTTTGTATTTTTAAATCCAGTTGTCATTGCGCTCCGCTCGCTCACCTCTGTTTCTAAACTCTTTTTATTGTTATTATTATACAGTTGGCTGATATCTTTGGCAGGGTAGTCGAGCATCGCGTTATGTTATACGGTTTTATTTCATAGCCCATTCGGTTTTTCAGGACGGCTGCTCGCGATCGCACCATTGCGCTGTGCAGCGTCTTGATTTTTCACGTTATTTTACCGCATACGCGTTTAATCTTGCGAAGAAAACATATTGGGGTTTGGAAATATTGGGTTTTTTGATGTAATACCGGTTTGTTTCGGAATCAGCGGGAAAAAATACGTCGATATGGATCGGTAATAATCGTTATTGAAATCCAACGTTTTTCCTCATTTTCTCACACGCGGATCAACGCGAAAACGCCTTGATCCTTCGTTTCGTTTCGTTTCGAAGATTTCCTTCAGAACCAAACTGACCTCCGCGAGCTTTGCGCCGCACTCGACCGATAAAACGAGAGAGCTTCCGCTGATCGACGCTCCGAGAGAAGGTTCGCGACAAAAGAGAAAACAAAAAAAACACACAGAAGCGGACGGAGGCACTCGTCATTCATTTATTCAACGACGAATATACGCGGATAAATAAATCAAAAGAAGATGCAAAACAGAAGAGAAAACGAAACAAGCCTTTTGTACACAAGAGGGTCGAGAGAGCATTTTATCGAGTATTTCCCTCATTCGCGTCACGAAGAATCACGAGCTTTGCGCACGATTTATACGAGAGGAATCTCCGGAGAAACTCCGCGGATAATCGATTTCACGATTTTCCAGGCAATTTTTCAAATCTCTGTTTCATCCGCGCCTCTGACGCGTTTTCATCGTTTCCTTCTTTTTTTTTCGATACTCCGAGTCGGGAATTCGTTCGATCTTTCCTCCCTGAGGTTATTTTCATTCCGCGCCAATCAGGCCGCGTTTTTTTCAAGCAAAAACATCGCGAAAACGCTCGATTCCGTCCTTTCAATCATTTTTCAACATAAGGTTCCTCGGAATCGGATATCGTCGGTTTTCGCTGCGAACCGAGTCGCCGATTTTCCTAAATGGACGAGATCGAAGAAAAAAAAACGTTGTCCAACCGTGAAACACCCTGTAACGTACATACCTTAATGCATAAACGTACCTACATGGCGTACATAGTTTCACGTACGTCCGAGTCGGGAATTGTTCGATTTTGCCTCCCTGAGGTTATTTTCATTCCGCGCCAATCAGACCGCGTTTTTTTCAAGCAAAAACATCGCGAAAACGCTCGATTCCGTCCTTTCAATCATTTTTCAACATAAGGTTCCTCGGAATCGGATATCGTCGGTTTTCGCTGCGAACCGAGTCGCCGATTTTCCTAAATGGACGAGATCGAAGAAAAAAAAACGTTGTCCAACCGTGAAACACCCTGTAACGTACATACCTTAATGCATAAACGTACCTACATGGCGTACATAGTTTCACGTACGTCCGAGTCGGGAATTGTTCGATTTTGCCTCCCTGAGGTTATTTTCATTCCGCGCCAATCAGGCCGCGTTTTTTTCAAGCAAAAACATCGCGAAAACGCTCGATTCCGTCCTTTCAATCATTTTTCAACGAAAAGTTCCTCGGAATCGGAAATCGTCGATTTTCCTAAATGGACGAGACCGAAGAAAAAAAAACGTTGCCCAACCGTGAAACACCCTGTAACATACGTTAATGCATAAACGTACGTACATGGCGTACATAGTTTCATGTACGTACGGAATTACTTTTGCCTCACGGGACAAAAAAGTAGTCTCGACAAAGGGGGAGCTTTGGAAATTATGGGTGGACGACTATTACCCACGTGTCAGTGAGTTACTACCTGATCCTCTCTCTCTCTCACTCTTTCTCCATCGATAGGCAGTTTTATCTCCGAGCGATTTACGAACACAGCCATTTTCCTCGCCCCCCTGGTTTTTTTTTCATTTCTCTCGTCATCGTGTGTGCACGAACAGTCTCGTCAAGTGAAAACTATCGATCGGACGAGTCTGACGAGCCGTGGACTTTACGCTTCTTCTATTTCCATCGTATATTTCCCTCCCCCGCCCCCGGAGAACACACGTTATTTTTCCGACCTCCGTGACGCGCGAAGCTCCTTTTTCCCCCTCTTTTCTTTTTTTCACTCCTTTTTCCTTCGAGTCTCACCGCGTCGTTCTTCTTCTTCGTGAAAAATCGTCACCGTCTCGAAGGATTCCCCTTTTGGAAAAACGACGGGGGAAGGGGTTGCGGGATGTTTCTCCCGTCACCGTGCGCGTTACCGAGCCTCGAGGCGTTTCCTCCTCGCCGTTTTTTTCCCATTCTCCCCCCCCTCACGAGCTATGTGACTTTCAATTAACGATTTTACTCTCGACGACTCTTTACGGAAATTACAGCCCCGCGGGCGTCCATCGGAGAATCGCACGTTGGCGAAATGTTACGGGATTATAATCTCGCGCGATGTTTTTTTTTTCTCATTTTTTTCCGAAAATGTACGCCGGAAAGAAACATCGCGAGAATTTTCGTTACGATTATTCGGGGTTGTTTCGGGGGTAGTTTTTATCGCGTTATCGAGAGTCCATTTTTCGCGATCTGAAGAATGCGCCGCCATCTTATTTTTGCCATCGCGGATTTGGCCCTCGAGAGTGCTCGAGAGAGACAGTCCTCGTATTTTTCTCCTCTCGTGCCATTTCTCAGGCAGATCTCGAGACGCGAGTTTGCAAAGTTATTCGACAGCTCCGATGGCAGAAAAATAAGCGAAAAGTCTCGTCCACGGAATTCTCAGGTGTACGAACTATCTCGCAAAAAGCTCATTCTTCTTTCATTCCTCGTCGGTCTGCCAACTCTCGTTCCCTTATTCCTCCTCCTTCCACGGTCTTTCACTATCGCCCGAAACGTACGTCAGGATGGATCGAAACAGGGCATCCTTTCTGTTCCCCGTTGCGCTGCAAAAAACCGAGAGCCCGCCGGCTCGTTGCATTTTTTTTTCAAATTTTCCACTCGGATAACAGGGGAAACTTTATTTCCGTGACTCTGCGACTTAAAAATACGTAATAATACGATACAACATATAATTTATTGAAAAAAATTGAAATTTATAAAAAAAATGCGTTCGTAAGTAAAAATGGTCGAATCGTCTCCACAAAATCGATTAAAATTCCTCGACGTTATACCACCCTAAAACGTGCGTGCGCGCGTGTGTGTTTTGACACTCGGCGTTTCATCTCCCACCAAGTTTTCCGAGCCTCGTAATAATTTTATGGAAGATTGAGAGAGAGCCGAGAGAATGGCTGGAACATGTTACGAGGGCGTGAAAGACTGCACACACACACACGCACACACACAAAAATATATATATATACGTTGTTTTATCGATCAACCCACTTCCCACTTCATCCCTCTCTCTCTCTCTCCCTTATGGCTACCCTCCGAACGGAGAGAGCGAAGCCATCCGATAGGTACGACGAAAATTCAATGAAAACAATTAGTTTTTCGCCTCTCGAGTATTTTCGCGTCCGCAGCGCGCCGTTCCATCATTTTTCACTCTCTTCCGTTTCAACGGAGAGACTGCAAAGTTTTTTTCGGCGGCGATACGGAGCCCGCGGACTGACGAAAAAAAAAAAAAACTAAAAAAAAAAATGCAAACGCGGTGTGACGAGACACAACGCCCTCCCCCCTCTCGATTCCACGTTGGAGATGTATAAATCCAAATTGGGTCGCAGAATCGTCCGAGCAGCAACCCGCTCCTGTTCTCGTCACTGATTCCGTTGTTCGAGATTCGACCTATCGTCTCCCCCCCCCCCCCCCCCTCTCTCTCTCTTGTCTTTGCAGAGACGCGATCTCTAACCCCGAGCGCAGCTTCTTCAACGTCCTTGATTCTTCACGGTCGAGTTTGGGACAATGCGAGCGGGCCTTTTTTGCCTACATCACACTCGCCCTTCGCCTTTTTCAGCGTCGTCGTAACGCACCGCGAACCGATTGAATATTTTCTTTCCTCTTTCTTTGCTCCTATACCTTCCGAGCTCGCTCCGTTATTTCGCGAGGAGAAATTCTCTCTCGAAGATTTTCGCACTCCCTGGCTCTCCTACCCTTGAAGAGGATCCGAGATTCTCGCGCGCGAAGCTCCCGCCGATCCTTCGTCGTTTTTGAGCTTGCATCCACGGTACTTGGCCACGCAGAGAGAGAGAGAGAGAGAGAAAAGTCGGCGAAAATAATCGATTCTCCGGCGTATATCCTGTCGCGAAAACCCTCGGTGATAAATCGATGTACAGAGTCTCCCGTCCAACGCGTTCGACCATGACGCAAACACGAATGCACGCGCGTACGAATATATACCGCAAATGGAACGGCGGACACGTCGAGGTGACGATGAAACGTCTATAAATAACCTCGCAATGACGCGCTAATGACCCTTTCGATATGAGTATACATGTACATGTACGTTTTTTTCCAATTTTGAATGCACGAAATCACATCGATTATTCGTCCAAAGATTGGTCGAACATTCGATGGGAGGGACTTTATGTATTTTTTCGAAAAGGAGCAACGAACCTCGAGCAGAGTCTCCCTAACGTCATCGATAAAATACTAATTACGTAAAAAAAAGTTTCAATTCATTTTTCGAGAAAAGGCGATACGACGCTCTTGCGCGTTGCGGGATATGAAAATTCTTTCGCCGGTCCATATAGACATGATCAAACGTGCGGAGCAAAGACACGAGAATATTTGGTTGTGAGCGTGTGTAAATTAAACACACTTAAACGTAATGCACACGAACACACACACACAGAAACACAAACACGTATGCAGGATGTCATACCGCGGATGCTGGCTGAGAGCTCGTTGCGCGATGCTGCGAGAAACGAGAAGCAGAGAGAAGAGAGAAGAGGGGAGCGGAAAGGGACTGAGGCTCTTGACATATTGCTACCGAGGCAAGTTGCCGAAGTGCTCTCAGCAGCCCCTCGGCCCTCCTCACCCTTTCGTATGTACGACCCCGAGCGTTCATCGCGCTTTCCTCCGCTCTCTCTCTCTCTCTCTCTCTCTCGGGGTAGCAGAGGTATCGCGTCATCTTGGCAGTCTCCACGGTGAATCGGTACAGCCAGGCTGACGGATAAATCTCCCTCAAATTCGATGAATTTGACGCGAAGAAGAATGCGAGCCGAACGAGCTTCCGGTTAATCGTAATGAAATTTGAGAAAAAAAAGAAAGAAAACAAAAAAAAAACAGTCCGGCCTGTCGTTGCGTCTTGAGAAACAGAGGAGAAAACGAAAATTTCTTTGTTTTTTCTTTTTTTTTCTTCGAGAAAGTCGAAAAGCACGGGAATAAGACTTGACGCGGATTGCAAAAATGGTTGCAGGTGATATGGGTGTGCATCGTGTGCCGAAAGAAACAGGAGATATTCCTGAAAACCGGACAATGGATGAACAAGTCCGGGTTGAACGCCGCGGACACGGCGATGCTCAGGAGGATGCAGGAGGACATGCAGGGACCCCCCGGATTCTCCGGGAGTCACGCGGAACTCGCGCAGGATAAGAGGCCGAAGCTGGAGCGCGCTCACAGCGCCGCCGAGAAGGAGAATCTCCCGCTGGTGCAGAGGAGCGGATGCGTGCTCAAGAGGCAGTACTCGCAGCAGGACCAGGTACGGCCAGTGGCGAAAAGTTTGAAAAATTCAAAAAATTGGAAAAATTCAAAAAATTCGACGAAGCGATCGAATAATGACGATGAAAAAACACGCGTATCGCACCGAGGCTTTTTCTTCACGAGCGAGCTGTTCGATCTTCCATCGTAGAATTTTCACACGCAAAATAGACATTTCCCTATCGTAGAGATTCGTCGTGCTTCCAGCTGCAACGCTTTGGAATTAGATTTTTTCGTTTCTTTTCCATCTTCTTACTCTTTTCTTTCTTAATCGATAGTCCAGAGGTTCGATCGAACACCTGACACGCAATTGCCATAGTTTTAGACTCGAAATTTCGTCGACAAAAACACTTTGAGCAACACCGACATTTCATCGACGCGAAATATCGCGAACGTCCGATTCGTCGCTCGATTTTTTTCCCTCTCCTTCTCTCCGGTGGGAGAGACAATTTTGTCGAGGAAACCATCAGCGAAACGGAAAAAATGGACAAACGATTTTGCGTTTTGCGCGACTGTTCGAACTTTGATTTTTCCCCCGGAATTTTTGCCCACTTTTTCTTCAAGACCGATTTCGTCGGATCTCGACATCCGACGATTTCACGGGCAACAAAAAGATCGCCAAAAATTGAGATTACAAAATCGAGCGAACGGAAAAGTCAAAGTACGAAAACCGGGCGATTCGGCGTGAAACGCCCCATACGTATGTACAGGTCATTCCTGACAGATGGGTCAGGCATTATTGTCCGAATCTCCGTGGCGATTCCACGCGCTGTGCGCACGATTTATCGTCGAATCGTCTCGCGCGTTGAAACCCCCGTTCTTTTTTTTACTCGCGTTTTCTTCGTTACCGAAAAAAAAAAAACAGAAAAACTCGTCGCGAGAAAATGATCGCAGCCTCCCTCTCTCTCTCTCTCTCTCGTTTCGCCATCGATGTTTCCGATCGTATCGTTTTTTCCCTCGTACGACCGGAGAGGCCGGAAATGTCCGCGCCTCGCTCGAGAACGGCACTCCGTTTTAATTTTTTTATTTTTTTCGATTTTTTCTTCAATTTTTTCCGATGAACGAAGATTGAGAAAAAAAACAGTTCGTCCCTCGAGACTCGGCAATTCGTTCGTTCGTCTCCGTCTGTTTGGTTTTTTTTTTTTATTTCGACGCTGCGTTTCGCGTGTGTTTCTCTGCCGACGAAGGTGCCCGGACGCCGTTTGTCGACCAGCGACAGCGGGGTGGAGATGTCAGTGTCCCCTCACTCGAGGAACTTGCCGACTCCACACGTCGTCGTTGGTTCTTATCCTCAGACACCGAGACATCCGGCCGCCTATCCCGAGGACGATCCCAGCCTCTACAGGGGCGAGCTCGATAATCTCATGCGACAACACGCTCAGACCTATCAGAGGCCCGTTTATCAAGTACGTCGAAGCAGGATCGTCTCGAGCCTCCTTTTTCTCCCTTTTGCCACTCGGTTTTAAATTGAAAAAAAAAAAAAAATAAGAAAAAACACCGTTCTGACTTGAAAAAAAAACAAATCTCGTCAATCGGCTCTTTATTTTTGCGAAATAATAATAATTCTCGAAAATTCAAGCGCGATTGAAGAAACGATCCAACGGCGTCATTTTTTGCCGGAAACGCAGAGTTTTGTTTTTTTTTTGCTTTTTTTTTCGAAAAAGACTTTTTGTTTCGAATATCGGTGAGTTTGTCTTTTTTTCTTGTCTGCTTGGGAATTTTTTAAAATTTTTTTTTGCCCTCGATGCAGGATTCCGACGTTCCGATGGGTTATGGTCATCCCAGGGTGGACAACGTTCCGCGGACGATACACCCCTCCCAGCAGCAGGGAATTCACGGGGGGGGGCACGTCTCGGCGCATTCCGCGCAAAACATCGGCCCACCTGGTGTACAACAGAGCGGCCTCCATCAGCAGCGGAGTTTCAGCAGCAGCGAGGAGGAACGGAGCACACCGGAATGCGCGAGCGACGAGCCCGACGAGTCCGAGAAGGGTGAGTCCCTCGCAAAAAGCGCCGCAATGATTTTTCACCCCCGAAACTTTCGACGCGATCAACCTCCCTCGTGCGGATTTCGCGATATCGACGCGCACCGTTTCCCAATGATATTCCGACGATGTGAGAGGAAAAAAAGAGCGTAAACTTACCACCCGCCGAGGAAACTAGAAAAACATGGTTTTTCACTCGCTGATGGACCAAATTTGACCGTCGCTCAAAGTTGAGTAACGCGAACAAAAGAGAACATCGCGTCTACTCCCGATCGTAGAAATTTGCCTCTAAAGTTGCGGAGTAGAGAGAGAGAGAGAGAGAGCAAATCCGCAGATTTTCGCGAAAACGTTCGTTAATCTCCGAATATTCTTTTCCCTCCTGGTTATTCAACGACGGAGAAGAAAAAGAGAAGAAAGTATCTCTGCGACTTTGCTGATTTTTCGTTTTTTTTTTGTAATTTTCAACGACGAGTACAATTGTTATCGAAATTTTGATAACCCGAAGAAAATGTCGAATTTATCGTCGATCGTGGATTATTCAACAGACGGGAGTATTTAACAGAGAGAGAGAGAGTAAAAAAAAGCGTGTCAATCCATAGATTTTCTCGTTAGCGATGGACCGTGTGTGTCGAGGCGAGAGAGCGAGTTTGAGCTGTGTGTTTGAAGAGCCAGAGCAGAGAACATCATAGTTGATTAGACAGACGAGCGATGAAGCGTGGAGGGATTTCATCCACGTGAATAACACGGTATAAAAAGAAGACAGATAGAGAGGGTGGGAGAGAAAAAAAAATGTAGAAAGCATCTCCGCGCAGCATCCCTGACGGAAATATTCACACGGACGAATTCTCTCTCTCTCTCTCTCTCTCTCTCTCTCGGGGTGTAACGAGTCCGAGACCGCGAGAATACGTCCAAGGCTGTTTTCCGTGTGCGCGGCTATTTTTTTTCCTTTTTCCTCATTCCTTTTTCATCGAGAGAAGCGAGAGATGGCGCAGGATACGTTGAGCAAATATCCTCGATGCAACGATGAGGGGGGCGTTCCCGCGATGACCCTCGGCAGTGTACGGGAGAATCAGAAATGGGACGAAAGTGCCCAACGATCGACCATCGACCTTGTAATCAATTTTATTTCCGTTCCCCGTGAAATTTGCGCGATTGCAACGAGGCTCGATACAAACCCTCGGTGATGACTGGGAAGACGGGCGCCTCGTAACGAACTCGATTTTTTCCTTCTTTTATTCTCGTCGCGCGTCCTTCGATGATTGAAAAAATCGATGCGAAAGATTGGCTCTTTATTCTCGATATCATTAAATACATCTTTCGTCAAACGATCATTTCGCGACTCGTCGACGGGGACTTTTCTCGATTGGAAAAAATCTCGATTCATGCAATAAAATATATACGATAAATCGATGAAAATGAAATAAAACGGATGTAATATTCCACCGTGGCCGGTGGACCAACTTCCAACCGTGGCCGTCGCGCGAAAACTACCCAGATTCTTCGAGAGTCCGGCCAAAGTTTGTCGCTGTTTTCTTTTGTTTCCCGCATCGTCCGGGGTTGCTGCAATATCGCTCGCGTCGCGAAATTCATCATCCCGCGGGAATCGTCGGATTCCGCACGCTTCCGGACTCGTTGCATCGATCTTTAGCGTCGCGACACCCTCTTCCAACCCTCTTTCAGCCCTTCTCTTTCTTTCTCTCGCAAATGTATATAAAACAAACACTATACGTGTGTATAAAGGTCCAGGACTCTCGTCTCGCCCGTGATGTTTCGAATCGCGGTGTTACAGAGTGGGAATCCTTCTTGCACAACCCACTGTGGCGTTGAAACTCCTACGCGTTTTTGCGTGACGTCATAGCCACAAGCACGTGGGCGAACTCAAACGAGCGGGATTTCCCCCTTCAACCCCTATAATTCTCTCTCTCTCTCTCTCTCTCTCTCTTATGGCCACGTTCTTTCTACTTCCGCGTTGGCTCGGACTCGCCAAAGTTTCTCCCACCGTAAAACACGTCAGCCCTCTCCTATTCTATTCTTCCGCCCACGATTACTCCTCTTCCCTTTGACTCTTTCTCCGTCTTTTATTTTTCGTCCTTCTCGGTTCGGTTTTCATCCACCGACGGGAGAGAAACGAGGCTGTTCCCAGCACGGAGAATTTACTCGTACCGGAAACCCTCTCCCGAAAAATACTCGAGGAGACTCGATCTTCGTGTTGCACGTGGACAAACGTCCAGACGTATTAACGCGGTATCATCGAGGCCTTCCTTCCGGCAGAGGGAAGGAAGGCAAAAAAAGCTCCCCTGGATAGGAGCGAAAATGTTCCTCCCTGTTTCTTTGAAAATCGGAAAATTGGGACTATTCAGTGGGAAAAGAAGGAAAAAACGGTTTCGTTTTAGTGTCGAATAAAAAGACGAGCATGATCCCCTCGATGGTGCGAGCGTAAAAGCAGCGAGGGAACCGTTTTATCGGGATTTCCTTTTTTTTTTTTTTTCCGGCGATGCCAAGTTACCGCGGGGCCAAACGTCAATTCGTGACGGATTTTCATCTCGAGTCTCTCACGCTGAGATAAACTCTCAATTATCTCCTCGTTGGAAATTATGGAGAAACGGCGTTTTTTTTCTCTTCCCTCTCGTCTCTTTTTTTTCTTTTTTATTCCGGGGGTGTAGAGTGTATTCCGGGAGAAGGGGGAGACTACATTTTCCTGCCTCTTTGGAGGCGGGAGAGGGAAAATGTCACCGGGGAGACTGTGTGTGCACGCGTGTGTGTTTTATACGCGAAAGACGACGAGTGTTACATCTCGGAGGGGTCCGGGAGACACCCACGCTGGAGACTCAGTCTAGCGGCGTGCTCTCGAGGCCTTAACGCTCCCGCGATTCCGTATCATATTTATTTCACGTGTAAGTGAAATAACGAGAGTCCTTCTTTTCTCTTTCAACCATGTTTTTATTGCCTCTCTCGTTTCAACCCCAACGGGCTTTGTATACACGTACGCTAGGGACGGGTGCTCGCAAAAGCAAAAGGTAGTTACGAGCCTTCGGAATTTCGACTTTTTGAGGTTTCTAGAAAAGTGGCGAAAATCGAGACGACATTTTTTTTTGAAATTTTCAATCTTTCAAGCACTTATCCGATCGGACGTTTTCCGCTGATTACGAAACACACGGACTTTTTTCAAAAAACTCGATATTTCAATGAGAAAATAGTCATTTATTGATTATGTTCGTATTGTCGCATTTTCGGACCGAAATATCGGGTTTTCGATTGAATACCGGTGTGTTTCGTGATCAGCGGGCGAAAATACATTGATCCGGATTATTGAGAATCATTTTTGAGGTAAAAAGTTTTTCGTCATTTCTCACCGGATTGAGCTGATTCACTAAAAGTATCGCCATTTTTTTCCCCTTGGAGGTAGATACTCCATCTTGCGCTTATTCTCTTCGCAACTGTCGAGGCTTCAAAATGCCGTTTGGTTCATGTAGATATCTTCATTTTTCGATTTTTGGCAGATTTTTTAAGGTTGACCACCGATTTTCGCCAATTTTCCCATACATACCCCTTTGCGTTTTTTTCGCCAATTTTCAACATCGATTTTGAGGGTGAAGCGATTCAGCTGTCGACATGAAACTTTCACCATTTTCTAAGTCTACTCGAGAGCGTCTCGAAACCCCCCCAAAAAATGTATCCAGCACAAACAGAAGCAAAGTTATGACCATTTGAAATTCCGGCTTTTCGACGATTCCGGAAAAGTGGCCCAAAATGGGTCAACATTTTTTTTTCTCAATTTTCAATATCTCAATAGCCTATCCGATCGGAAATTTTCCGCTGATCACGAAACACACCGAGATTATCCCGAAAACCCGAAATTTCACCGAGAAAACACTAATTAAACAATAAAACTCGTATTATCGCATTTTCGGATCGAAATTTCAGGATTTCGACAAAACGCGGTGTGTTTCGTGATCAGCGGGAAAAAGTACATCGATATGGACCATTGAAAACCGTTTCCTAGGCAAAAAATTTTCATTCGACCGTTTGAATTTTCCAACGACTTTCCCTCGTAATCGAGCTGGATTTCCTTCACTAGAGGGACACAATTTCGCTCTTAATTCAGTCTGTTTTTCAACCTGGCCGAGAGAAAAATAAAACGAGAGACCGCGTAGGTACCGTCGAGATTGCCGATCCTGCGAAAAAGCAACCTGTTGAATAAACATCACCGCGCGTTTGTCATCCTGATTAAGGATCCCCTCTAAGGATTCTTCATCTCGCTTCGACCTTAATGGCATTCGAACTCTCATCTCTCTCTCTCTCTCCGTCTCACGAACTATAGACTTTGTTGCAAAGCTGAAAAAAAAAAAGAAAAAAAAAAACCAAAATCCGCGATCGACGAATGGAAACCGCGAATTTTATAGGGACTTTCGATAAACGCGAGAAAATCGTCGGCAATTTTTCGACGCATCGCGGTTGGAACGAAATTTCAGGCAGGATTCCGTCGTCTCTGAGAGGTATTTTGTTTGGGGCGGTTGTGTGACGCGAAAAAAAAGCAAAAAACAAACAAACAAACAATACGAAACGAAACAAACGACGAATGACTGGAAGACGATATTGCGCGTTAGTCGGACGACGTTGTTGCTCCCATTCGTAGCTGCACAATATCATTAGAATAGAATTAATTAGTTTGTAGAAAGTTTCGAGGTAAGTTTGTTCGTCCTGTTCATATATATATATATATATACATACATACATGTATGTACATGTAATAAACGTACATATATATATGCCGAGAGCTCCGAGACACTCGAATACTCTTCCCACTTCAATGTTCTCAACTTACGCAGCGCAACACGATACACGCGAATATGCGCATTAGGGTGTTGAAAAAATTCGTTTTTTTTCCTCTGTATCTTCGCGTTTCTGCAATTTTATGGGAAAAAAAAATGTTTTTTTTTTTTATCTCGCCGTCAGGACGAAGTTCGCGGATGACGGAGAAAACCCCGATGCACATAGGCGCTTGGTTGATTTTCAAATCCGTTTTCGGTAGTGTTATAGCGAGACGAAGGTGAAAAAAAAAATAGTCGACGAGGGAGGGCGGAAAGTCGTTGATTAATTTCGTTGAATTTTTCTCGTCAATAACAAAGTTACAGGCCATCAGAGCGGACCGAGGCTGGAAAAATAATCATCGACCGGTGAATATATCGAGCAACGAATTTAATCGTCGATTTAATTGGAACGAAGAGAATTCCTCTCGCGAGTACGCGAATTTTCTCTGTTCCTTTTTTTTTTTCGTCTCGTTTCCCCCCGTTTTCTCAGCTCGCGAGTACGAAAATAGCGCGGAATCGATGAAAAAAAACGGGACTGATCGATAACGCGGAGAAAGGAAAAACCGCGCGCGTGTGTGTGTGTTTTTTTTCCAAAAATCGACGAGAGCTTATTTGCATTCGCTTGATGTTTGCAGTGACCCATTTACGTACGAATAGAATGCACGAAAAAAAGAGAGAGAGAGAGAGAGAGAGAGAGGAGAAAAGAAAATGAAGAAAATGAAAAGAACGGAGAGAAAGAGACTTGGATATTTCTTTCGAGAATTTCCTTTTTTTTTTCTCCAATATTACATACACCCGATGGATCAACGGCACCGCCACTCTCGGGTTTACCCACTTACGAAATTTCTCCTTTGCGGAACCGAGCCCGCAGAATTCAACTGCCGTTTGATATTGTAGTAGGCTGATTTATCTTTTATATACATACATATATATATACGCACATACATACACATATACACATATATACACGTATGTATACACATGTACATACATATATACACACATGTATATATACATATATACATATATGTGTATGTATATACGTAAATGTATGTATGTATGGTAGATTCAAGTACATCTCGTCGTTGACGTCCTCTCGTCGGATTTTCACCAAGAGCAGTGTGTAAACGTCTCACTGCTGCTTCTCCCCTCTTTCTTCCTTATTTCTCCACTTTCAGAGACCACTCTCGAGCCGACGAGTGCTTTTTGCTCCCTCCCTCTCTCTCTCTCTCTCTCTCTCTCCCTCGCCCTTTACCTTTTTAATAAGTCCGAGAGCATGAGTTTTCGGCACGTCCCATATCTCGCGCTTATACTTGAATTCCGCGCGAGAGCTCGGAAATTCTGCACCGAGCTGCCGTATACGTTCAGCCATGACTTTCCATTTTTTGTTCTCATTAACTCTCCGCGCGCAGGCTGAAAACGCGACGATGGCGAAGAAAACTCGAGAGGAAAGTAATCATCATCGGTGTTGTTTCATCTCGATTATTTCAGCCATTCGTTATCCTCATTTTTCGTCGCGATCTTCAAAGACGCAAAAACCACGAATTTCATCGATTCTCGAAAAAAATCTGTTCAATCCTGTGCCCCTCCTCCTCCTCCTCCTCCTCCTCCCATGGGGAAAACTCCTAGAGTCGATCGTGACGCTCGCGAGTGGAAATAATTTATGCGACGGAATGTCACTCGGAAGAATCGATAAAACGTAAATTCGTCGCGTTAGTTATACTTTCCCCCCGAGCGTCCAGACACGCGCGCTGCGTGCACGGTCTCACGGACCTCCGTTTTCCTGATTAATAACGGAGATAAGAATCACCCGGAGCGAACGGGCGAAAAAGAGAAGGAGAAAAAAGAAACACACGTTCGTTTCCCCCAGCGAATGGTATTTTCATTAAATGTTCATCGTTTAATACACAAATCGACCGCTTTTCTTCGTTATCGTCGAATCATTGTCGTTTTTTCCTTCCCCCAGGGGTAGGAAAAAAAAAGCTCGGAATTACAACGTTGTACCGATAGCGTATAATTCACGATTCAACGATTCAACGACGGAAAATTCCAACCTTTTGCCGCGGAATTTGACGTCGTTTTTGCGGGAAAATACCGTGTCCATAGTCGACGTTCTGTCTTTTACGATTTTAACAATGTCATTTTTTTGTTTTTTTGACGATTAAAAGAGCCAAAATTTCGGTCGTCTTATTCGGTTATTCGGTTATTCGAGGGGATTTTTCATATCGATCGCGAATTACGAAAAATGGCAGCGTTGTTGCGCGGAGGAAGTGAAAAGTGATGGGAAAAAATGGGGGGAGGGAGCGAGGGCGGTCGGAGGAAAAAATCGCAGAGTCTCTGGCGATATTTCTCGCGCGTGGACGAATTTTCTCGAATTTTGGGTACACGCGCGTGCAACGTGTCTTTGTACGAAGAGGGTAGCAGAGAAAGAACGTCGGAGGGGTTGAAAAGACCGTTGGGGAGGGGGGATGTCGTTCGATCGTACGTCAAATTTGTCATTTTTGTACTTCCTTATCGCTCCCGCTATAGTCGCTCCCGCTAGTCGCTCGCAGTCCCGCTCGTACTCTTATTTTAATACTCCAAAAAGCTCCACCGTTATTCTTCATTCTCTCTCCATCTTCTTCACCAGAATCGAGTCTTTGATTTTTCGATTTTTATTCCGCCCAAGACACCTTTGCAATTTTATTCCACCTCAGTTTCGTCCTTTTCCGAAATGGAGTATTTTTTTTCCACGTCCACGTTTTACGATCTTCCTCCTGTTTTTTTTCTGCAATTTTTTTCGCCAAACTTTCAAAAACCGAAGTTTTTTTTTTGAAATAACATTTTGGAACGAATATTTGATCGTAAAATGGAGCAATAAAAAAAAAGAAAGTTCCGAAACCGATTTCGCGCGAAATGCCCCGTATACGTGTGTCGTTGATTCATGCGGAATGATCGTAGCTCTGAATTTGCGAAAATCGTTCGATCGATTATCCGTCACCCGCGAGAGAGCGACGAAATCGTCGTTGAAAAATGTTGTCGCTTAATGCGAACGATGATGAAATGTGTTTTTGCATTGAGAAGAATTGAAGGAGAACGGCGGTTTTAGGTGAAAAAGCAGCGCCGATCGTTGTACCCACGCCGAGAAGTCCAAGGGACAAAGCTGGCGACCGTATTAATCGGCAGGCGATGCTGGACGAGAAGATGAAGAAATTTCTCGCGGTACTTTGCAATGCAATCATTTTATACGTATATATTCATAGTACACACGGATGACAAATCACACATCCTACATCAGGGTGTTTAAAGAAGAAAAAAAAAAACCCAATTTTTTCCAAACAGATTCAAAAGTAGGCGCGAAAACGGACGAGAAAAACGAGCGAACCAGGAAATGGTTCTCCGCGTTATTTCCAGGAAAATGAAAAGACGCGGCACGTCTCGAAATTCAGTTGAAACTTTTGAATCTGTTTTCGGAAGAAATACCAAAAAAGAAACAATTTTGCAACGCACCTTCTCATATACGTATGTTTATTTGAAAGATTTACGTGCATATATTTGTGTGCGCGCGTGTTAATTATTCGATGGAGCACGCTCGAGTGATCCACGCGTAATTAACGCCGCTGCTACGATGATTATTCGCTGGCGAGTTTTTCACAGCTCGATCCGTTACTTCTCCATATTGATTCACAAAAAAAATACCTTTCGTACGAAAACTATCGTCATCCGTACACTCCACGTTTTGTTATTTCGTCAATGTTATCGATCTCTCGTTTGTTACATCGTGTATTTGCGTGTCAAGCGTGCATGCGTGTCTTTGCCTGTCGATCGATTAAACAGAAAAAACTTTGTGTCCTTAACCAATAATAATAATAATAATTCACGAACGTCACGAAAATATCGGGAATAGAATGCAGCTTGAAAAACGCGCTCTTCAATCACGAATTTCACGATGAAATTTTTCATCAAATTCACCACAGTTTTTGCTACAATTTTACAAATTTATAGAAATTTATTTCTCACTCGCCATGCCGAAATATCGCGAAAAGTTAATCGATCGACGGTCGGTAACGTTCGTTTCTTTCTCCTTATTCTTCGTACACTCGACAAAAAAAAACGAAAAAAAAAGCCAAAACTCTCGAGCGTGAAAGTGCACCAACATCAAAGTCTCTCATTCGTGTCTCACTGTCTCTGTGTACAAGCCGAATTTGAGGGGAAAAAAAGCGTTCTCGTTCATAACCACGTGTGATCTGAAAACTGTGTGTTTCTGCTGTTTCTTTATTTTCTTTTTTTTTTCACAAAACATTTATACGACAAATCTCTCGATGTTTTATTGCACTCTGAGTGTCTTTTCTCTTATCGTTCTCCAGCAACGGCACGGTGACTACAAAATTGCGGCAAACTCAATGTTTCCTTTTCGTTTTTCACGCACACTGTCTCCATTTGTCCGCCACGTTTCCGCTGTTGGTTCAAAAAAAACCATTATTTTTTCATTCGCCAAAAACGAGACACTTTTTGCGAAAATTTTGTCGGCAGCGAAGGTCGAAGAATCGCGAAACACTCGTCGCGTCGTTGAATACTTGAAATCCACAGGGCGTCCCGCACAGCTGCTTGAAAAGCGAATTTTCGTATCCGTCAGCTGCGTGCTCGTCCTTCCTTCCGCTCGAACCACGAATGAACCGAAATTACAGCGAACGAACGAACGAAACGAAATTCCCCCAACAGGTTGCTCAGAGAGGGAGAGAGGGAGAGAGATTGAAGAAAGAATTACCGAAAAAACAAATAGAAGAAAATAGAAACCGGAAGTAGAGAATTGTCCCAAAGAGCGAGGACGAGCAGGGGGAGAATTTTTTTTTTTTTTTTTCATTTTTTATTATCGTCCATCATCGCCGTTTTCGCGAAGATTCGACCGCGAGTCGAGCAGGTTTTCATTGCGATTTTTGCCTAGTCCGCGAGGTGAACTGGGCTCTGGTGGGCGAGGGAGAATCGTCGGGAAAAAAGTGTGTTGGGGCATTGAGAGTCGAGGGACGATTGAAGAGAGAGGCAGGAAGAGAGAGAGAAAAACTATTTGGATCTACTGTAGGAAAGGGCTACGGGTATCATCACGGCGGTGGTCCAGCTGCGATGTCGGGCGGTTCGCGTAGACACGGACCTCACAACGGTCATCACGTCAGCGGTGCTATGACCATCGAGTATAACGGCCGGTATCCGCCGCGAGAGCCGCGAAAAGAGGAGAGCACCCTCGTGCGAAGGAGCTTTCGAAGAAGCGGCGACGAATGGCGAGCCGACAGTCGGAGGTGCGTTTTTTTTTTCATTTCTTTTGATTTTTTCCCGTTTTTTCCTCCCCCCCCCCTCTCATTCTTCCCCGTTGGATCTTTCGCCATCGTTTTTTTATCTCGAATTCCCCGTTTCCTTTTTTTTTTTTATTATTTCGAATTTTCTTTGTTTTTTTTTTTCGTTTCCTCGAGTACCTTCTCCTTGTTCGATAACGAAAATCGTCGTCGCTGGATTTTCCATCGGAGATCATCGTCCGTTCGACGACGATCGAGAGAGTACGCCGAGATTTTCTCGATCCTCCGAGAATCGGCGTTTCTTCGATCCGCGGTAAAACGTTCGAAAATTTTCGAACCGAATTTTTCGAAACTCAACCATTTCGAGAATATCCACCGCGGCAGTTTTTACACCGTCGATTCCGGACATGGAGAACGAATTTCGATCGATTTTGAGACAAAAGAGGAATAAAAATGTGACGAAAAAAGGGTCGAAAAAATGCCCGAGGATCGCGAAGAGAGCGAGCTCGATCGCGACGTTCGAACGACGATCGACGAGAGGAAAATTCCCGAGCAGCGTTGCCGCGAAAGCGGAAAGTCGCAGGCGAGGACGTATTTTGTTTCTTCCCCCCCCCCCCCCCCCCTCCGCCCACCCCTTTTTTTTATCCATTTGTTTGAATTACCGTGACAGTGAGAGACGTTACAATCTCTGCTATCTCTTGTCACGTCGTAAAGGTTCACGGAACGAAGGGGGAAAAAAACGGTGAGATTCGACGGTGGAACGAATGTTGGTGGAAATGACGGCGGTGGTGGAACGCACGAGGATTGGTCCTGGGAGGCTGATCGTCAGGGTAGCCAAGACAGTGCGACGAAAGACTCCGGTATTGATACATCGAGCACGTTCACGAGCAGCGAGGACAGCAACCGCGGCGACCTGCCAAAGGTACGCCAAGGTCATCATGTATCCTCCACGCGCGCCCCGTCACAGAAAATCATCCACCGAAATCACGAAAATCACAGGGCAAAAACGAGAAGCGAAAAGCGCACGTCGAACGGAGGAGCCACGAGAGGTTCAGGATGGCCGTGCGACGAGCGTAGAATTTTGCGCGGGGAAGCGCGCGTTGAAGAAACGCGCGAGGGCCTTTTTCTTTTTTGGTTCTCTTTTTTTTTTTTTTTCATTTACGATGGAAATTCGAGTAGACGCTGTTTTTTTTTCGTTCTTTCCGGCTCTGCGAGTAGCGCGAGTAGAACTTTGCGCTGTTTTGCAGGCTCGTGTCGTGTCGTAGAAAGCATCAAATAGCAATTAGGCGATCCAAACCCGGGGAAGCTTGAATTTTCTCTCTCCAACCACCCTGAAACAGAGTCAGATTTTTCGTTGCTTCGATATTCGAATTCGAATGAAAGTCGCTTGATTCCGAATTACGACGAGTCTTTGAGAAAAAAAAGTGAAAATTCAAAAAGTGCAAAAATCCCGCGTCAGGGCTCTGCAACGTCGTCTGAGATGTTTGCTTTCTTTTTTTCAACACTGTTCTCGGGCTGTAGACCAATCGATGGACGACGAGGAGAAAAATCGTTGATAATTAATCGGCGGAATTTTCCACGTCACTCCGAGGTCGACGAAATTGTCTTTGGAGGCTGCGAGAAGACGAGGAGCAGAGGCGAATTTTCGAAACGAACACGCAGAGTTCTTTTTCCTCTGTTCGTGCTGAAGTTTTAGGAAGGAGAAGGGGGGGGGGGGAGGCACGGGACTCTCCGCAAAGTGGAATTTTTATTCGCTCTCGAAATTTCGAATTCGGCGGAAATCCGATCTAGATTCGTTCGGTGATTTTCACGATATTTTCGAATCTCGTTTATCGTCGAGCCTCGATCGTTCGCAAAAGATGCCAGCGATTCCTCAAGGCCGTCCCGGAAGTGCGTCTCCCGACGAAATTGAAAAAGATCGCGAATTTCGAGCGATTGTCGAAATTTTTTTTCGGATTTATTCACAGTTTCGAGATTCATTTTTTTCTCGTGAATTTCGAAAGGCGGATCCGTTGATGAATCTTCGACACACTCTCATCATCGGACAGATATTCGAAATTCACGTTTCGTCCTCGTTTTATCGTGATTTTTCCCCGCCCAACGCCCTTGAGGTCCGGTCGTCGGATCGAACTTGCTCGTTCGTTTCTTTCGCGTTCAGGAAAAATGGTCAAACCTTCCGCGGAGAGCATTTAAACTCTCGTGCGATGTTCCACAGAAAGGCACACACGACAGGAAAAATTGACGAAATTCACTCTTGCTGCACGCCGCTTGAGACTGCGAAAGCTTCGACACACGCTGATGCTTCCGATATTACACTCGTATATACATATATATATATATATACTTTTTTTTTTCCATTATTTTTCGTAAAAATACACGATTTTCGATGTAACAGGCACTTGCTCCGAGTTCATCACACTTTCGCATGTTTCGTGTTGCAATATCTTCACTGCTTGTCTCGATGTTTCACAGAGTCGTTGCAAAGATTGGATGTAAAAAAAGAGAAACAATGCACTCGCTTTTTACCGCATTAGATCGAAGATGGACAGGGTGGAAAAAGGAAAGAAATGGAAAGATTTTCATGAAACGACGAAATTCCGGAATGTTTTCTCTCTTTTGCGAATAATCGACTCTCACGGGATTTCGTGTTCGTCATTGTTTTCATGAAAGTCATTTTAAATGATTTTCTCTTCTTTTTTCCGAAGAGCTCGCCACTCTGAAACGATCGACACGGTCGGTTAGTCGTAAGGATGATCAAAAAAACAAAGAGAGAGATTATTTCGTCGGAAACGTCGATCGGAGATCCCGTCGGAATGCTCGTCATCGATCAATCGATGATTTCCAAAAAAAGACCAACGATGATTCGTGCCCGGCTGGATCTCCGATCGAGTCGTTCCACGAGGCTGTTTGCCGACTCGCATTTTCTCTCGCGAAAGCTCCCGCGTTTCGTGAAATAACGATATATCGAGAGAAAAAAAAAAGAAACGAAGAAAAAAAGATGATTCATCAAGATTTCGAACGAGAAGGAAAGAGTTTGGAAACTTTTGTTTTTTTTCCTCTTTTTTTTTTTTTTTTCTTCAAACGGGCCGTTTAGCAACCGCTCTCCTGGCAGGGAAGCAGTGACGGGCAAAAAATCATCGGCCACATGATTCTGAGAAAATCGTCAGGCTCCGGAAGCAGCAGCAGCATACTCGGGCTCAAAGTCGTCGGTGGAAAGCTGCTGGAGAACGGCTCGAGGGGCGCCCTCATCGAGAAGGTCAAAAAGGGCAGCACGGCGGACGTCGAGGGTCAATTGAGGCCCGGTAATAATGATTTTTCTCACTCCTCCCATTGTCGAATTGAATTTCGCATTATTTTCACAATCGACGTTTCAGTTTTACTAATAAATACAGAAAATTCGACGTTACGCTTGTTGATTAATATCGATTATTCAAATTCACGTTGATCATAATTATTATAAATTATACACACATATAAAACGAGCTTTTTCCGTGGCTCCGCGCCATCTCCGGAGCACGTTGATGGGTTTTCCTTTATAATTTTCCTCGATGGTCCAGGTGACGAGGTGATTGAGTGGAACGGTCGATCTCTCCAGGGCAAGAGTTTTCAGGAGGTGAACGACATAATAATGAAATCGAGGGAGGAGCCGCAAGTGGAGCTCATAGTTTCGAGAAATTTGTCGGGGACCTCGACCGCGACGATGATGATGACGAACGTCCAGACGAATCTACCACCGTCGGTCGTTGGATCGAGGGGAATCGCCGCTCAGAGCCAATGGCGGCAAAAACACGAACCAATGCCGATGCCGCAGCAGCAGCCTCATCACAAAGGTGAATATATTGCTCGAGAAAAATCGAAACGCGATGAAAAACCAAAAAGAAAACTCAAAAAACCGCAACTGTACTCGCTCTCTCTCTCTTGCTTTTGTCGATTACAGCTTGATTATAACTGCCGTGTTATCACACGACACGTAACTTGCACGAAAAAAAAAAAAATTGTTTTCATCCGCAAGAAAACAAAAAGCGAGACACTTTCGTCGTCGTTTATTCGTACCGTGGCTAAATAGACGCTAAGTTGTTACTGTAATATGCGAAGTCGAAACAACAGCTAAACTTTCACAGATTATATGATTTTTCGAATTCCAGGTCTTAAGAAATCTATACTGTGGGGTAGGCCGAAAAAAAAACACATTTTTCTCAAGTTAAATTAAACCCGATCGATTAAATGTTCCCTCGTATATAAACACGCTCTCTCTCTCTCTCTGTATATTTTTATGTTTAAACACCTCTACCTTACTTGCGTTCATTCGCTTGTCACTCGAGAAACTTTGCTCTCCAGTATTGCTCGGCAAAAAAAAAAGAAAAAAAACCTGAAAAAGACAAAAAAAAAGTTCCCGATATCCGTTCGCTTTCACGACACTCTGGGTTCACCTGTCCCTGCACCCTCGAGAGTCATTGATCGTCGTTCGACCCCCGATCCGTATCAACCGCAGCGACGTCAAGAGAGAGTCGTAAACAAATTGATATCGTTGTTGTTATCGATATTATTATTATTATCATTATCATTGTTATTATCGTTGACGTTAAAACGAGGTAAAAGAAAAAAACTCGTCTCGAGACACGAGTTTTTTTTTTTTTTTTTTTTTTTTTTTTTTTCAATAGCTTGATCAGTCTGTCGATGTGTTTATATCGTAGAGCGTAGTTGAAGTAGTGCCAATGCACCCCCGCTGTAATTCACCGTCAAAAAAAGAGAAAAAAAGAAAACACATTTCATGGGAGCAACAACTTGATTATTAATCTCTCTTTTCTCACCTCTCTCTCTCTCTCTCTCTCTCTCTCTCTCTCTCTCTCTTGGTACATTTATTCGTGAGTGTGTGTACGTTATTACGCTCGACGTTATCAATCTTCCTCAACCGTTTGATCGCAAGCCCCCGAGAGCACACGCCGCAAACGACAATCGAGTTACGAAATTTCCCCGATTAATCGTCAATCCCCTCCGACGCTTTTTGTACGATACCGAAAGAGTGCCCTCTGTGCTTCCACTTTAAAGACGAATGAACAAGTGTATTTCCATATGCGAATTTCGTTGTTCCACGAAGCTCAGTGCGAGACAACGCGGAGCGAGAGCCCTTGGACCCTTTTATCGTACGTGTATGCGCTGTGTTTAACGTCGATTTGTCCGAGTACCGCCCTTTCCCCGCTCTCTTTTTCCATCCGTAAGAAAAACGAACGAAACGACAGTGATGTTGACGAAAAAAAAAAAAGAAAATGTCGTCGCGAGGGAACGAGCCTTCTCTGAGATTCGACTTGATTTTGCAGAATTGTACGACGCGAGGAGGGACAAACCCTCGGTGATGGTTACGTCCCCCGGCTCGCCGGATCTTCACGCCCAAGGGAGGGCGCGTCATCTTCGCAATCCTCCGGGTAACGCGAACGTCGGCGGGACTCTCCAGGTCAAGCTCGCCTTCGATCCCGCCGGGATGCAACTCATCGTGACCCTCGTCTGCGCTGCCGCTCTCACACCGAGGAGCAACGGACAACCGAGAAATCCATACGCCAAGATATTCCTACTGCCGGACAAGAGGCAAGAAAAAGTCACGTGATACACCTTTTTCCACGCCGAACTCGCTCGTAATCGCTCGTGCGAGATGGCCAACATTTTTTTTCAAAATCACTGCTTCTTCGCTCTCGCCAAACTTTGGGTAAAAAAAAAAACAAGCTCGAACGTGCCGCAAATTTTCTAATCGAAAAGAAATTTCGGAAAAAAATTCTTTCTCCTTCGAGCCACGATGCGTCGGGAACAGGAGAAAAATCGTTTTTTTTTCCTCTTTCTCTCCGGCGTGCGCGAAAAGCTTTGTATCCGCGAGGTCAAACCGATCGTTCCGACTGTCTCGTCCAGAGGCGACGTCCCGACTCGATCTCTCTTTTTTTCCCTCCAACGTCGAGCGTACGAATAATTTAAAGCGTTTATGCACACGTACAGGATACACGGAGCATAGATCTCCGAGGGATGCTGCATACGAATGTTGCAGCTTGTAACTTGGCGATGTGCGGCGGTGGAACGGGAGGAAAAAAAAGAAAAGATGGAGGATGTTACGTCGACGAGGGCGATAAATAATTTCACGAAGAAACACGAGCGTGAATACGACTCTGAAACCCTCCCCCCCCCCCCTCCTCTCACCCTCTAAGACACCCATCTTGGATCGTATGCTCCAACAAATTTTGGCACCGGAGCCAACGTCTTTGCCCGCAATGTTACGAGCCACCGATATCGCCCGGTCGTCGCCAACCTCGTCTTTGCGTCCTTCTTTTTGCGACTTTACCCCCCCCCCCCCTCTCCCCAAACGCTCGCTTCTCTTTCGTTCGCCTTGCGTTCGACGGTTCGTGCATCTAACGGGCCTGAACTCAACTTTGGCCACTTTTCGTTGAACTTTGCGAATCGTGTGCATCATTGAACGTCCTTCTCCGATCTCGGTCGCCGTAAATTTGTCCGTTCCTTTACGAACGAATTTGCGGAAATCTTCTTCGTGATTCTCGTGAATTTCGCGAATTCGCTCGGTTTTCATGCGAGTTATTTTGCATCTAAGACGAAAAACAGAAGATTATGAGTGTCGTTATTGGCTCGATCTTGACTCGCAATTTTTCATGTTCACAGCGAGAAATCCAAGAGGCGAACGAAAACGCTGGCAAACACGAACGATCCAAAGTGGAATCAGACGTTCGTTTACAACGTGAGGCGCTCCGAGCTGAGGCACAGATCGTTGGAAATAACCGTTTGGGACCTCGTCAAATACGGAGCGAACGACTTCCTCGGCGAGGCGATAATCGAGCTCGCTTCGTCGTCGCTCAATGAGAAACCAGAGTGGCATTATTTGCTCGCGCACGACGAGCATCGACACACCGGGTCAGTTGTTTTATCTCGTAACTAAAAAAATTGGCGAAAATTATTCATCGCGAGTGTCAAGCGAGAGGCGATTTCGCTCGAATAATCGCTCCAATTTGCTCCCGCAAAGATCAGACGACACGAAAATCACGTTAAAATCACCGAAAATCGCTGATTCGCTCGTGGACGGAAAATACCGAATAAAACGAGAAACGGGTTATCGCGGATTTGAAAAAAGTAGGGAAAACGGACGTGGAAAAAGCGTTCGAAAATGATTCGTCATTTCGTTATACTTTCATACGCGAAAAAAGAAAAAAGTGAAAGTATGGCGAGAGAGACTGATGGATGATCAAACGACGCAGGTATTATCCGGAGTTGATCGACGATATGGTGATAACACCGGTGGATTGTCATTTGAGTCCACCCTCGACCACGTCGAGGCTCAGCGACTCGGATACGTCAGAATGCGACATTACCGACTGCGACATCTCGAGGGAACAAAGGAGAACGGCGGACGGCGCCAGTCTCAGCAGCAGGGGTAGTTCATCAAGGTGAATTTGTTTATCCATCTCTCCCCCCCCTTCTCTTGGTCGTTTTTCTACGCTAAACATTCTTTAAACGCCTGACTTTTCAATGTTTCTTTCCTACTCGTCTATCTTTTCCTCCGTCTCTCTCTCTCTCTTTGTTTTTCTCCAACCCGATCTATTTATCCACTCTCTTTTCTTCGAGACTATTATTCAAAGCAAACGCGAACACCGAGTCTCAAAGAACCGGGCCTGGGAAGAGCTGTCTCGACGTTTTCGCGTCTGAGAGAGTTCGTGCTCGGCTTCCCAAACATCATCCTCCCTCGTACTTTGCCATTTTATACCTCGAGTACACGTAAAACTCTCCCGCGAGGCGGAAAACGGTTTCTACATCTTTTTTCGTCATTACGTCGTTCTTCCCTTCGATGAATTTCGTTTTTGTCGTGAAACGAAAAAAAAAAATGTTTTTTTTCGTTTTTAAGCATTCAAAGAGACACACCGACGTTGAGAGCGGCGTATCGAACACTCGATTATTCGCGAGGGAACGGAGGAAACTTTCGTTCCTTTTATTATTATTTACGTTCGCCGCGGTATGACCATTGCGGCACGAACGAAAACGAGCAACGATAATTTTCCCTTCCTCGACGCGTCGTCTCGTTGATACACGCCACTCTGTCGGTAACTCGTGAAATACGAACGGGGTAATTGGACGGCGAGGATTAAACTCCCAAAATACGATGCTTTTCGAAAAACTTCAACGCAAAAAAAGGTCAACGATTTATCGCGAATAATTCGGAAAATCAGCCGCGAAAGACGGTTCGACGAGATAATCGCGTTAATTCGCTCTTGGAGCTGCAAAGATTGAACGAAGAAAAGGGCTAAAAACGGGTTGGAAAAAAATTCTCCGAAAATCATCGTAAAAATGAACGACAATAATTTGACATCGCGTAATTCTTCTTTTTCGTGAAATAATACGGTTTGATGACTCTGGGCGCGAATTTTTGGCACTTTGGGCTTTGAAAATTGCTCGCTCGCGAGTCTCGCACGGGAATAAGGAGCCAAAATAATTGGTAATGAGGGTTGCACTCGACTCTACCTCCCCCTTCCATCACGAGGGACGTTTTTTCCCTCTTTCGTTCTCGACTTCTCTCTCGCATCTCCCCTCCGTCAGACGACGGTGTATCAAAAAAAGCTCAACGGTTTGTTACGAATAATTCGGAAAATCAGTCGCAAAAGACGGTTCGACGAGACAATCGCGTTAATTCGCTCTTGGAGCTGCAAAGATTGAACGAAGAAACGGGCGAAAACTCTCTCTTCGTTCCTGCAGATTCGCCGAATCTTCCTCGGCAAATGGAACACCCGAGAATCGTCCTTTACCCCGTAACGAATCGGTAAATATCGAAAGATCGTTAAAAAAAAACTACCGATACGCGGGAAGGATTTTCAAAAACTAGAGTCTCAATTTCCGGCAACGAATCCGTGATTCTTTAAATGATTAAACAAAAAAAACATGCTCACCGACGAATTCCGAATTGCAGAATTTTTCCAAACTCGTACAATTTTTCGTACAATTTTGTAGACGGAATTACGCGTATCCACAAGTCGGCGAAAATAAGGCTGAGAATTCAGAGTCGAGTCTTTTTTCCGCAGTAGTAGCGCAAAACCGTTCCGCGTCGTCCCACCACCGTATTCTCGTTCACCCTTCCACTTTGAGCGTCAGCAGCAGCGGGTATCACATACCACCCCTATGACCAATACCACCCCCGGGCGGTGTAACGTGGCTCCCGTCATTCTGACGTAAGCCTCGTGGGTGGGAAAGGGGGAGGGGGTAGTATCCCTTTCACGGTGGTCGTGTGAAAACGCGACTGCGAGGATGACTCGTGACCGGTGCGCGGTGTGAGTGCCAGCGCGAGCGAGCGAACGGTGAGAGTCCGAGTACGTCGAGGTTGAAAAAAAAAAAAGGACAAATAAATAAAGAAAAACGGGGTTGTTGCGGCGTCAGAGAGAAGGCGGAAGGGGTAGAAAAACGGAAGGAGAAACGGAAGGAGAAACGGAAGGAGAAACGGAGAGTGTATAAGAACGCGCAAAGCTCGGAAAGCGAGTTACAAAACTGGGCAGCGAGCCAATTGATACGCCAGTTGGCCTGCAACCGCCGTTGGCCGCGGTGCCATCCCCCTTAAAATCGTCCACAACGTGCCTCTCAATCTCGCCGTTATTTACCTCGCTAGAATTTTGGTTACGCGCCTCGAGACACGTGCGAGTATTCGACGGTTTAAAAGAGAAAAAAACGAGATTTCGGAGGGTCGCCCGAGTCGGATGTGCGGCGTTTTTGAGAAAACGGGGTTGTCGCGGCGTCGGAGAGGGTGGAAAAACGGCAGGAAGAGAGGGAGGTTGGAAGAAAGTTGTAAAATCGGGCAGTGTGCCAATTGACGCGACCGTCGCGCGCTGCGATCGCCCTTGGCTGCGGTGTCGTCGATATTTTTCAAAGTTTCCGCGTTACTTTGGTACTTATTTGTTTATCTTCGTCCTCGTACCGGGTCGCGCTTCGCTCGATCGTCGAATGCGACGTTCGGAGAATGACGACGGATCGTCACGTGTGAGTGCGAAAATCTAATAACGAATGCGTATTTATGCTTTTTCGGAAGATTGAAAAAGGAAAATAACAAACGAGAATTTGTGGATTAATTCCATACGATATTTTCGCGGGCGGAGATGATGAAAAAATTAATTACAGTGTTGATTTGTTCATCGAGGAGTAGGAAAGGACACTGCGGTCTTCTCCGGCTCGCTAATTATTTTCGGCAATTTTCGTTTCCACCGAAAATGTCCATAAATTCGCACAATTTTTCACCTCGGATTGCCTTCGCTTCCGCTTTTTCCTACCGCTGAGAAATCCCGGAGAAGAGTATCCGCGGTTCACTGACCTTCCGTGGAGGTCGGTACACCCCGGAAATTCACCGGATGCTGCGGAGCTTTGTCAAAATGTCAAAATCTCGGCATTCTTCGATCCTCGAGAGGCCCTTGATACCCCGCATGTCGATTTATCGAGCATCGTCAATTTTATCGAATGAAACGTCGAGATCGAAAAAAAAAAATCCTTCGATAATAAAATTTTCCAAATTCGCGTCGTTTTTCATCGATTTCGTGCAGTTTCCCTCGAAATTTCATTGCGCAAAGTACGAATTTCGGCGAAAAAGATCAAATAAAAAGTGAGAAAAAAAACCCCGACAGATCGTTGAGTGAATTCGCTCGCATATTTAATAAAGTTCGATGTATCGTCTAACGGGATAACGTCAAAAGGTTTCGCAGCGCGGAGGCATTGATAAATCCATCGTGCAAAGTTTTCAACCCTCGTCGATATCCCCGGTGTCCGTGGTTAGCTTATTTCCCCCCTTTGTCTCATTCCCTCCGTCATTTACCGTCGATTGAAAAAAAAAAACCGGAACAAAAGAAAAGAAAGAAGAAAAAAATCAAACGAAACCGGCGGCCGAACCCTTTGAATTTTTAGTTCGTATCGTTCGCCAGAATTGTCACGATTTTTGGCACGGCGCGTATCTGTGTCAGCCAAATAACGAGGAAGCGGAAAGAAAAACGTCCGCATAAGCAATAACGAAAAAAGTTGGAGGATATTTCGCTCGCGGAAAAAAAAGTTTTCATAATTACCCTCGTAAAATCGTAAAATCCTGATTGATCGATTTATTGGTTTTTCATTAATGAAAATTCACTCGCTCGTTTGCGCGATGGATTTCCTTTTAATTCCTGTGTTTTGTTTGCTATTTTTTAGGTTTCATAATATGCCGTCGAATTATAAGCGGTACGGCAAATTCAGGTTATAACTACTTATCGTATGAAAAGATTGAAAAAAAAAAAGAAAAAAGAAAAATTCCTTCACCCTCGACACAAAACACTCGCCCTTGTCCGTTTGATTACATCGTTTGGCATCTTCACCCTTAGATCTATAGCGTTGACAGCATCGACCGATCGAGGACACTCGCATTTTACAATCTCCATTCGTTCTCGATTTTATTCCTTTTTTTTTTCTCCATGCAAACAGTCGACGGAATCCTCGATTGTATAATTCTTTTGCTCACCGAGTAAATTCGATGATTCTCATTTTCACGTATGAAAAACGTAATGATGTAAAATTTACTCGATTTCGTGCTTGAATTTTAGTATTTTTCGTGTAACTATCTTTATATCAAGCCCCCCCCCCCCCCCGTGTGTGTTTGAGGACGAATTGCAGGCGTTATTTCAGCGACGAATAGAAAAAGGATTTCGCGTGCTTTGCGGTGCTACGAAAATGTGAAAAAGATACGCGGGAAACTAAATTCCTTTTTTGATATTAAATTACTCTGTTTATTTTTTTTCAGTACTCTCGACGTTTTTCCAAAATTTTTCGCCTCGTTCGGAAATTCGGTGGGAAAAACACCCTCGTGTGCGTGTTTCTTTTGTTTTTGCTAGAATTTGACTGTTTTTTTGCGTTTTCTTGATGAAATTTCGAGTTTTCGCGGAAAACTCGATGAGTTTCGTAATCGGCGGAAAATTTGCGATTGAACAGGCTGTTGAAATATCGAAAATTCGAAAAAAAAAATTTTCGTCATTTTTGGTTACTTTTCCGGAATCGTCGAAAAGCCGAAATTTCAAATGATCGTAACTTCCTCCCTAATGAAGCTACACAGATTTTTTGGGGGTGTTTTGAAAAGCCCTCGAGTAGACTTAAAGAACGGTGGAAGCTAAATGTCGATAGCTAAATTGCTTCACCCTCAAAATCGATGTTGAAAATCGGCGAAAAAAACGCAAAGGGGTATGTATGGGAAAATTGGCAAAAATCGAAGATCCGCCTTTAAAATTCTGCCAAAAATCGAAGAATCAAGATATCTCGATGAACCAAACGGCATTTTGAAGCCTCAACAATTGCAAAGAGAATGAGCGCAAGTTGGAGTGTCTATCTCGAACGAAAAAAAAATGGCAAACATTTTAGTGAACCAACTCAATCCGGCAAAAAATGGCGAAAAATTTTGGATTTCAAAAATGATTTTTAATGCTCCATATCGATGTATCTTTTCCCGCTGATGACGAAACACACCGGTATTTTATCGAAAACCCAATATTTCGATCCAAAAACGCGATAATACGAATTTTATCAATTAATTACGATTTTCTCATTGAAATATCGAATTTTCGAGAAAAAGTCGGTGGGTTTCGTAATCTGCGGGAAATTTGCAATCGGAAGAGCTCCGAAAAGATTGAAAACTTGAAAAAAAAGAAAAAAATTTCGACTCATTCCCTCCTCCAGAAACCTAAAAAAGACTTTGACAGATGAATTTTTTCGAAATTTTTTAGCACCGTTGGGTACGGAAAATCCCACTCTATTCCACTGTTGCTGCAATTCCAGTCGTGCATCCGCGATACTCCCAATACCGTTCCACAAAGTAATTTTCTTTTTCAAACAAATTTATCACCCCAATTGTTCAGTGTACACACGGAGTGTGAATAATTCCGCAGCGACGCATTGCCAAGGGAATCGAGGTCGAACGACGTTCCTCGCGCCTTGTTGAACGAAGAAAAAAATCTCGGAAAATTGTCTCTCGATGTTCCACATCGAAGAATCGGTGAAATTATACGATTGTCACTTTAACGTGTTCGAGCTTCGAAATCGATTCCTTCGCACACACCGTCGTCCGCGTTCTCTCTCTCTCTCTCTCTCTCTCTCGTTCTCTCTCATCCTCTCTCCCTTACTACATCCGTCTGGCTCTCTTTCTCTCTGCCTCTGCCTCTGTTTCACTCGCCCCTCGATTGCTGGAGAGAAAAATTAGGTCGAGGACCGAGTAGGTTACGATTAGCGGGTCGGAGGACGCGAGGATATATATATACACATGCATTAGGGTGTTTAAAAAAAAAAAAAAAATTTTTTTTCCTCCAAAACAGGTTCAAAAACATTGACCGCGTGAAATCAGACGCCAGTCTCTAAAATGCAACGTGCGACGGCCTGATATCAATATTGAGAGGCAAAATTTCGAGCGGCGTTTTTTTTTACGGAAGCAAAATTTTTGAATCTGTTCGGAAGACTTTTTTTTTTTGCGACACCCTAATATATAGATGTACATGTATATATACATATATAGACAACTTTGTCTCGTAGATGTAATCGTTTCCATCAAAGCTTATTATTGTTATTATTGTTATTAATTAACCGTCGTATAAAAAGACCATAGAAAACCGAGAGATTGCTTTTTAGAGGATCCTGCCTCGATTCATTCGCGTCGCAATTATCGCACCGCGATCCGAGCTCACAATTACCGATCGAAGGGTTTGAAACATCTTTTTATTCCCTCCTTCACCGAAACGACAGCGAAGAATCGAAGCTCGATTATTCATCCAGCCTCCGAGAGTCTCTCGAGATGCGAATCCTCTTGAATTTACGACAGAAGCAAGAAAAACCTCGCATTCGCTAATTGAGCGTAACGAAAAAGAGAAAAAGATCAAAATCAAACAATGATTCCGTAACGAGCGGCTCTTCGAGGCGAAATCGTAATTTAGAGCGAGATCACTATTCAGCGGCAGCACTCTCGCCCTCATTTTATCAGCTCGAGACGCGGCGAAAAGAAAAAGAAAAAAAAATTTCATCATTCCGAAATCCACTCGGCAATGTCCGAGAGATCGTCGAAATTTCGCCTCGTCTCGAGCTCAACGCGCAACGCACCGCCTTCACTAATCGTGTGCAAAAAACCCCAAAACCCCGAAAAAAAAAAAAAAAAAAAAATGGAAAACATGGAAATGCAACGAACGCGCGCTGGAGCAGCCACTATTCCAGTCCACCGCCCGAGAGAGATCTTTGCATGGACAACGAGCACACGAGCCGCAGAGACATGTCGCCGCAGGGTCGAAAGAGGGCAGCCTTGATGATAACTCGAGATCAGCCAGTCACCGTTTCCGGTTATCAGTCCTACAGAAAGGTCAGTTTCACCAAAAAGTGGCATAAACATTTTTTCCCTCGATCTCGTAATTTCAAAGCTGCCTCTGTCGAATCAACCATGTGGGATCTCGGCGAAATCGAGATGTGACAAAAAAAAAAAGTTGTCCGACGGTGATTTTCAATAACGACGGTGTCAAAGTGCCTGAAAATCGTTGAAAAGGGAGAAAATTTTTGAAAATACGCCGAAAGCTCGACGATCGAGTGATTTTTCAGCGACTTTTCGTTGTTCTTTTTTCTTTTTTTTTTTTTCAAAAATCAGGACGATCCACCTTGCGGCATGATGGGACACAGATCGCACAGCGCCGCGCCGATGGACTCGCCGAACGTTCGTTATCGCGGAAGATCGCAGAGTCCGACGGGGCATCGTTCTCTCTCACCTCCGGAGCACAGATCCATCCCTTATTCGCATGGCTACGTGCCAACAAGGTATATCGTACGCGAAAAGCTCGGTCCTCCGTCGCTCGCCTTCCCACCGCTTCGCTCCATTGTACCACTCGGCAATTGGAACGCGCGAGATGCTCCTCGTCCTAGCGTTTTTTCATACCGCCGTACATCCCCTATAAACCAGTACACGTAGACGCGAGAGAGAGAGAGAGAGAGAGGAGAGGAGAGGAGAGGAGAGGCGAGAAATTGCCTCCAAGACGGACCCGAGGAGTCTGGGGGAAGAGGAGAAAGATTGAACGACGAGGGGGTGTCAACGGACTCCTGTTTTTCCTCTCGCATGGAAGGAAAAACAATGGACAGAGGATTGGAAAAATCGCTTTTTTCCCTTTTCAATCTCTTTGAGGATGTGCGGCGGGTATTATTCCAGCGAGAGAGACTCGATCTCGCGTTTGATGAATCATTTTCCCGCTTATCATCGTTTTTCCGCTTGCAAAATTGGAAGAAAAAAAACAATTGAAAAAGTTCCGTTCAAGAAAATGAATTTCATTTGATGAATTAATCGTAATTGTCGCTGGTATCAACGCCCGACGTACGTCCCTGACGAAAGACACTCTCGTTCATTGGCAATTCGATGAATCTCGCAGATTTGGCTCGAGATCGGCAACAGCGACACCTACCGGCTCGCCAAAGAAACGACAACTGCCACAGATACCGGCGAATCTTCACGCCGCGTTGAAGGAGCGAGTGACGCAGGATCTCGAGGAGAGAGCGAGATTCATGAGGCACCGAAACAGGCAGGTTCACACGACGTACAGAAGTACCGGCATGGGCGGTAAGTTTTCTCTCTTCCTCGTCCCCTTTTTCCCCCAGAATGTCGCGATGCGTCGATTTTACGGCAGTTTCCCGCGTAAAACATCGCATCCACTGTATTATACCTCGGAAATAGCGAGCAGTCGGGAAGCTCGAAATTTCCCCCGGAAAACCGCGATATCGATGAATTTTCGTACAATTTCAGGCTGGGAGAGGCACTACAGCGGTCTCTCGGACTCTGATTTACCCTCGATCGGTCACGATCCCCTGTCGCTGTCGCACACACACGCTCACAGAATGCACAGATCGAGGAGGGGGCACCTCAGTCCGGACAAGGACGTCCTGGGTGACCTCGCCGACTCGGACATGGAGAGTAACGCGTCGGTCACGAGCAGCGTCTTCAGCACGCAGTCGGAACGTCCACGCGGCTCCAGAGCTTTGATGTGAGTATGACTTTTTCTCTCAAAGTTTATTATCGATGAAAAAAAAAACGAAAAAAAGATGGGCATTCGTCGAAGAAAAAAAAAGAAAATAACGATCCGCGTCGTCGTAGCTTTTTTTTCCATTTTTTTTTCACGTCGACATGCCAAAAGAACGATTCACCGGCATTTCTGGCTGCAAACGGAAATCGCGTCGATAATGACATTTTAACTCTGATGAAAAACATGACGTTTTTTTACGATTTATCGAATGTAGCCAGAGAGCCGGAAGTTCAAATAACGATCCCTTATTAAATGGACATTGTCGATTGAATGAACACTCCCCTAGCTGCACACATGCTCTCTCTCTCTCTCTCTCTCAGTCTGTCTGTTCGTCATTGTCCTCCTGCTTCTTAGGCGTTAAAACGTAGGTTTTATCATCCGATCCAAAAACCCTGACCCCCCCCCCCCCCTGAACCACGACCATCGGTTTTTTTCGAGACTCTGACGCGAATACATTATTCCGCCGTGTGTGTGTGTGTCATTTAGAATAGACGAGCACCTCCCATGCACCGCGTCAATGTCCATTTAATAAACGTATGAATACTTCGATGAGGGAAATATCTGCAGAGACGTCCCATTCTTTCGAAGCTCAGGGAATTCGATAACGAGGGTGGAGATTCGCGAAACAGGGAGACGGCGAATCGCGGGAGGTTTCGCTCGGGGTGGTAAAAATTGCTGGAAAAAAAAGACAGTCCGAGTACACTCGAAGTCTTTTTGCAATTTTTCTTGGTTTCGCTCGTTGGCTTTTCGTCTTTTTTCGAGCAACCTCGAGCGATTCTTCTCGACGAGCCGTCGGCGTCGTTTGTCGCGTTTGAGAAACCGATCGATGAAAATTCCGAGGACGGACAATCGCGGGCAAACCGCGAAGAATGGGCTTTTGAGAAAGTTTGATGGGAAAAATGGAAAACGAAAAAAAAACAGAATAAAATCAAAGTAAAGATCTCTTCTTCTCCTTCTCTTTCTTTTTCTCTCTCTCTCTCTCTCGCTCTCTATTATATACAATAAAAATGAAAAAAAATTGTTTCCAGACCGACAGTTAAAAACGTATTGATACCCGGTGTCATATCCCCAATGCCCCCACCCCCTAGGCGCAATAGGCGCAGGCACAGAATTAGGGTACCTTGCAGCGAATGCCATTGTCCAACATCAGCAAACAGCAACAACAGCAGCAGCATCATTATTAATCCCACAAAGTCCCGTGGCAGCCAAACCGTTAAGCACAATCCTACCCATCACCCATTAGTACGGAGCAAGTCCGCAGTCGTACGCTCGCTGTATAGAAAGATGAGAACGCCGTTCACGAGGTCCCAGACCGTCGACGAGAATCTCCTGCGTTACTACAGCCCGGAAACGAGCGAATACACCATTTCCGAGGGTTACATACTCAAGCCGGAAAAGTTGACCGGAAGAAGCAAGAATCAGCGAATACCGGAGATCTACGTGGAGGACTGCCTGCAGGTGAATTTCGCGGATAGACTGTTGGAAAAATTTCGCGAGACCAAGAGCGGCGGCGGCGGCGGCGGCGGCAGCGGCGGCGGCGGCGGCGGAGCTTCTCCGGCGGTGCGCTACGGCGCGACGATCGGCGGCGATTATCGGCATTCGCCGCGAGCCGCGAAGAAACCGACGATAGCCTCGTTGACGGCGCGTCTGCGTCCAGGTTGGAAGGAACCCCTGGAGAATTCCATCGTTTCGAGATCGAGGCCTTTCGGCGCGAGCAAATTCAGCGCGAGAGAAGAGCACAAATCGGAGGCGAGACGATCTTTCCTGTCCTCGAGAGCGCGAAGCTTCGATCACAACGTCCTCGACGACCCGACCTTCCCCCGGGCGAGTCAGGCTGACGGGCACTTCCTGTCCCGTCGCGCCAAGAGCTTCGAGTACGAGACCGTCTCGAGCAACATTTTCAGCGACGACAGTCTGCGCACCGCCAGACGAAAGTTCAAGAGAAATTTGTCCATCAGCGACTCCAGGTACGGCGAGGAGATCCCCGCGGTCAGGGACCGCAGCAAGTCGTACTACGACTCGAACGGCGGGAACGCATTTCGGAAGCAACTGGTGGCCAACGCTGCGCTCATCAAGTACGACAATTACGAGGATGGCGCGGGCGAGGAGAAGCTCTACGGTTACGACTCGGAGCTGAGCGCAGCCGAGACGGAGATTTACGCGGCGAGTTTTCGTCCGCGCGTTCCCGTCCTCGGCCTCGACGGCGGGACGACGACGACGGCGACGACGACGACGACGAGGCGCGACGACGTCGCCAAGAGAAAGTACATCGACACGTCGTACAGGTCGCCGGAAAAACGCACCAAGAGCCTCGAGGACGATCTCTACGACGTCTACGACGACGACGACGACGTCGACGTCGTCCGAACGAAAAACGATCCCATTTACTGCAGCATCGACGAGATCATACCGCCGGAGGATCTCTGCGAGTGCCGTCGACTCCTGCTGGACGGCAATTCTCGCGATCGCGACGATTACGTAACGAGGCGACGATTCAAGCCTCGAAGAAGAGCGAAAAGTACCGATTCCTACCTGGGGGACGATTACGAGAACTGGGAGGCCGAGTATCCCCTCGAGTACCCCGACTTTCACGACTCGAAGATACCGATCCTGGACGACGATGGCTTTTACGAGACGAAGAGGACGAAGAAGCGGATTACCTCGTCGAGGATGACGAACGGTGATGATTACGATCGCTACGATCGGCAGGACCGTTATCACGACGAGTCGCTCGGTTACAGGCGCGCTCAGGACGACGCCATCGTCGAGAACAATTCGCCCCGTAGACGAGGACGCGCTCGTCGCATTCCCGACGAGGGCAACCTCCCCGGTGACTATGAGAATCTCCCGGTCGACGATGGCTTCGCGAGGAACACCCTGGCGGTGCCGACGTTGTCGCAGAGCAAGAGGATGATGATCGGTCGGGCGGAATCGACGCCGATTCTGCTGCCGCACGACGAGGACGACGATTACGCGATCGCGGACGGTAGAATCGCCCGGAGGATCTCGCGCAGAAGGAGAAACAGCAGTTGTCCGGAGACGCGGGAGATCCCGACGACGACGGAGAATCGCTTCGGCGAGGCGAGACTCGAGGACGAAACCGGAAATTACTTTGTCGATTCCGACGATGATTTCGGCTCGATGGAGACCGTCATCGGGCCGAATTACAGCGACGAGAGTCGTCGCAAGGACGCGCGTTTTTGCCAAAGTTCACCGGTGAGATACGACGATAATCGTCGGGACGACCTTGAGGATTATCGACCGACAGGCAGGAGCGAGAGGTCAGGGTCGTTCTCCGGGACGACGAGATGGGCGAGCGAGGAGGATCGTTCGATCGACGATTATCGCTATCGCGGGCGAAAGAGCAGCTGTCCCGAGTGTCGCGAATTGGAGAACTCGCTAATCGACGGTAGAACGCGCGCGAGCTTGCCGCGCGATTATCGCGAGGAGAGCGAACAGTATCGCGGACGAAGGAGAAACAGCAGCTGCCCGGAAGCCCGCGACATCGAGACGCGCGATCGCGAGTTTCGTCAGCCTTCGAACAACAATAATCGACAGCAGCAGCAGCCGCAGCCGCAGCAGCAGCAGCAGCAGCAGCAGCAGCAGCAGCAGGGTAGTAAAAGAAACGTGGCTATAAGCGACACCCTCGAATATTACGAATATTCGATGGAGAGCGAGAGCCAGTGTAGCGAAAACTGCGGATTTGGCCCGTACGATTCCCTTAGGCCCCGTAACCGAGCAGCACCCCGCCCCGGTAACGCTAATTCAAATATCTTTGATTCCCAAAAAACCGCTACCTCCGACACTGCTAAAAACCCACGGGCGACCGGCGATCATCATCATCGTCATCACCATCATCATCAACAACAAAATCGTCACGACAATTTGCGAAAAAACGATTACGACGGCGAATTCGACGACGATAACACGTCGAAATCGATGAAAATCGTCGACGATAACGCTGATCCGAACGGCAATGACGATCGTCGTCAACGTCGCGTCTCGTCGCTGCGTAAAAAAATCAACGACGATAATGATGATGACGATTCACGGGGAACGATGAAAAATCGTCACGCTGATGAACGACGCTCCACCTCGATGCCGGAAAGCAGTGAGTACGCGAGTCAGGGAAGCTCGTACGAGAAAAACTCGAGACATCCGGTTGGTGGTAATGGCCACAATGGCCATTCCAAGAGGGGACAATTCACGAGGAGCTTGAGCAACGCCGATGTTCCGCCCGACGAGAAAGTTGGTGAGTCGAACGCGCGAGACAATTTCCTCCCGAAAAACTCATTTTCTCTCTGCGTTTCTTCCTCTTCCCGCTTTTTTCTAAACATTTTTACCGTCTTTTTAAGTTTCACATTTTTCAAAGAATTCTTTCGATTATTTTTTCAAGTTGATTCGCGCGTGTGTGTTTTTCGCGCTTTTCGCGATCGGCACGGCCATCACGGCGGTCGAATGAAGAGGTGAAGGGAGGGGGAGTGAGAGGTCGAAGGCACGTTCTGGCCGAGATCCAAGCGTCAAGGTCGATTCGTCATTCGCCAGCTTCCGACCCAAGGCTCCCTCTCTCTCTTCCGCCTCTCGTGTCAAGTATCCGCGAGTGAAAAAGTGCAGAGCGAGCACGTCGAGCCTTTTATTCCGTTTCTTCGTTCTCCCGTTTTTTTTTCTACAAGATTATTTTTTCACTCGCCACTTTCCGGTTTTCTTCCTCTCGGGCTAATTAAAAGTCTTGCCGAGAAATTGCCGGAAATAATTGAATATCCTTGTTTTTTCGTTCTTTCGAATTTTTCGCCTCGTTTTTTCGAAATTTATTCATCAACGACGAATCAATTTCGTTAATGGTGTGTGTGTGTGTGTGTGTGCGTGTGTGTGTGTGCTTTTATCCCCATCCGCAGACGGAAGTCTGAGTGATACGGCGGTCGGTTTAAATCCCGAGGAGGCTGCGCGAAGAGGTCGCAAGAGTTCGCCGGGGAGTAAAAGCGGAAGCGGAAGCAGCAGCGGCGGCGGAAGCGCCTCGCAGTATCAAGCCGGTCTGGGAAAGAAGAGCAACAGCACCAGCCAGTTATCGGCGACAGGTAACACGTCGCATTGTCCAATTTATTATTTTTTTTTTTTTTCACGAATGTTTAGTACGTATACAATCATTAGCCAAAAAAAAAAACGTGAAATATCGAGAAGAAAAACGTTTTTTTTTCTCGTTATTTTCTGTTGGATTTTTTTTTTTCAATTTCGAAAAAAAATCGAGAAAAACCGCGTGACGCTCTTTTAGCTACAAAATCGTACATCCGTACGCGAGGACACTTTATCCCCATCTCAATTTGAACACAAAAATGTCCCCCCCTCGTACCACTTTTGAATTTACTAACGATCGTTTTTATTCGAGACAAACCCTGGGCTGCGCATATTTTTTTTTAGGCTAGGCTTATCGTCCTCTCTCTCTCTACATTTTACGATTATTCGATAGTCCACGGATGCGCAAACTATCACTCAAAGACACTCAACGTACCTTCGAACGCGACACTTTGTGAAAAAACATGGTCCCGCCGGAAACAATTTACAAAAAAAACAGGACACAGCGACTTTACCGCAGTCAAGCTTGAAAAAAAGTTCCAACGTCGCATAAATTTTGGGAGAGTAGCGATTTGTCGAAAAATACCAAAGCGACGGAGAAAAAAGCTCGAAAAATGAAAAAAAAAAGCGAATCGACCGTCCTCTCGCGACGAAAATTCGTCGATCGATCTGACGAATCGCAACCCCATTTTTTTTCCCCTCTCAGCTTCACTGACACTTGATTTTGTTGAAACACCACGACGAAACGTCAAAAAAAAAAAAAACGACCATCATTATGCAATGTTTAACGTTAACGTGAAAACGTGCGTGTGTCTGTTGGTGGTACATGCGTGGGCGAGGAGGGCCGAAAGCGTCGTCTCGGCTTTGGGAAGAAGGGAAAGTCCTCCTTTACAGTTCACAGAAGCGAGGAGGTATTGCCGGACGATACGAGCGGGGGAAGAAGCGGAAGACAGCCGAGCTCGGCGAGCAGCGATGGCGAGGGGAGCGGCGACGGTGACAGGTCCGAAATCAATCGATCGATCATCGAACTCGAATCCTTTATCGCCGAAAAGTCGAAGCCATTCGATACCGAGGGTTCTTTTTTTTCTACCATTTTTCTTCTCCATTTTCCTCGCGTTTCGGTCACTCCGGAGATCGCGATTCTTTTTTCAATGAAAAAAAATAATTAAAAACCCTTTTTTCTCGACAAATTGACCCTTCGGATGATCCTCCACTCTCGAGTCGCTCGAACCTCGAAAAACCCCCTCGAGAAACGTGAGTACGACGCTCTCCGTGCGAGACGGAAGTTTCGGCGAGAAGAAAAATCAAACTGAACGGATCGATGAAAATTATTATTCCAGCGAGGAAAAAAAAACAGTCAGGACGAGAGTACCACATTTACCAACGCGACACACGACGAAATGTCATACACAGGGCGTCCCAAAACCGGATGCTGGTAATTTAACGACACTTTGGGGAACAAATCTTCGAGTCAAAGAGACTCTGAGCATTTTTCGAACTCGAAGAGTCATCCCCAATCGCACTTTAATTTATCAACATCGACCTTTGGAACACCCCGTTTATGAACAATAATAATCATCTACACGTAAATTTCGTGCACGATTTTAAGTTTGCAAAATTAGCGGTACCCGAAGCTTGCAATTTCCGAAAAAAAAAAATATACTTATTCAAACGATAAAACTTTAATATTCTCGAATAATCTTGCTTCCCAAAACGAATAAACATAAAGTAGAGTACTGAATGATATTTTTTCAGAAAACATTTTTTTTGAAGTAAAATCAATGAAAATAAATTGAAAATCGAGTCACGTGGCTTCTGCGGCCGTGCGATTTAGCGCACAAACGTGGTGTATTCGATGTTTATTGACTCATTCACGCGTTTGAGAGTGAAAACCGTCGAGTGTCGTAAATATTTCCGAGCAACGAGAACGAAAAAGCTTGGATGTCGTTTTTTTTATAATGAGAATGCCTCGTTGTGTAGGATTATTGTTATTATTATTATTATCGGAGACTACAGGCTACCGTGCGGCTTATAAAAATCCTCATGGCCTTTCCCCGTCAATCGGTCGAATTTCCTCTCGTCGCTCGTCGTTAGCACGCTGGGTGAATGACGAAAATCGTAAATTCCGCAAATCGATGGAGAAACGTGAAAAAAATTATTTGAAAAAGCGACGAACCAGGTGAGACCCGACCGATCAATGCCCGCTCCCGGAGAGACCACTTTTTACGTGCACTTTTCGACGTCTAATGTTTACATACACGTCCATACACACACACACGTACGTTTATACAGATTTATTAATCACTGAAAAATATAACATCGTACGTATGTCGATATAAACGCACATGAACATTATTTCATCGATGTTGTGTCACGAGTAGAGCGTACGAATTTAACCGACGATTGTTGTGCAGCACAAACACACGAAAAAACACGCGTAAACGCATCGAGGTGGACGAAAAACCAGAGAGCCTCACTTTTCTTTATTTTTTTCAGCTTCTACCCCAAAAAGGGTGGTTTTTTCAACTCGGAAAGAGTCTCCGCGGGATTTCGGTGTACCTTGACTCTGGATCCGTGCTGGAATTAAAAAAAAAAAAAGAAACGACAAAGGTACCGCGAAATTCCTCCCGGAGGATGATTTTCGAGGGAAAAAACCAACGTTTTCGGGGGGCGGAGGAAATTCGAATTTTACACACGGACGAACAAACTAGCGTACATGAGTGTGTATGGAATCTGTCGATGAATCTCTGCGGGTTTGTTTTCGTGGTTATTTCAGGCAAGAAAAAAGAAAAACAAGAAAAACGACGAAAGAGTCGTACACAACAGGATCGAGATTCCTCTCGAATGACGATTGTTTATCAGCCATGAGTATGTCGACCACGTGGTATTGTGTATAGCGGTAGTACTTGCCTTGTACGTTGTTTTTCATTTTTCAATCTTTTACGCATTAAATAGACGAATTGATTAATTTACATACAAACATTAATATCTCTGAATTATTTCATACAGGCTGGACAAAATAGAATAGAGGCAATGAAATTAGCACTCGTGGCTTGGTTGAATTTCGACAAAACCGTACCATCGCCATTAGCTTTGCCGTTATTATCGCTGTCGTTTCATCATTTTTCATTTTCCTCAGTTTTCTCATTCGTTTATTCGTTTTTTTTCTTTCTTTTTCTAGATACTTTAGTCGTCCAACGTTGAACGTGTCTGTGCGGAATTAATATTCGCCCTGCTGTAGTTGACGCGCGTTTGCGAATGTCCCCGTGGGGGAAGAGGCGATGAAAATCGCGGATAAATGAATTTTCCCTGGGGAGGAGGAAAAAGTGAGAGACGAGACGATAAAGAGAGAGATCAGAGAGAGAGAGAGAGAGAGAGAGAGAGAGAAAGAACAATTAATCGTGATTGACTGACGGAATGATGTTCTTTTTTTTTTCTTTCTTTTCTTTGATGCTGTGTTTTGATTTTCTTTTGATTTTTCTTTTTCTCAAATGACGCTATAAACGTCCGAGAGAAAAGTCGAGTCTCGTGGGGAATCAAAGATGCGAGGCGTTTGGAAAGGGGGCGCGTGGGCAAATGAGAGCGATAGTTAGCGAAGAATTTCTTGTTTGGTTTCATCAAACGCAGAGTGCGGAGTTGTCGGAAGCGGCGGGGCGATGAGCGAGTCCCGCGGAACAAGCGGTTTGTCCGGCAGGAAGCGTAACAGCACGCCGAGCAGCTTTCAACGCTCCCAGGAGGTTGTACCGTCTTATCAGCGCCTCGGTACGGGCAAACTGAGCTCCGGTGGCGCTACGATCGTCAACGATAACGCCGGAAGTCTCAACTCGATCTCGAGTTCCGAAGCAAGCTCGTAAGTAAACGTGAAACAAACAAACAAACGAAAAGTCTGAAAAACAAAGTCAAAACCGTGTGCGGGCTCTTTGGGGGCTGATGAAAAATACAAAACGAGGCGTATCTCGCGATTTCCTCTCTCATTTCTCTCTCTCTCTCTCTCTCTCTCTGTCTCTGTCTATTTTCTCTAGTCTCTGTCTAGTTTCACTCACAAAAACACAAACACTCTGTTGCTCTTTGTTTCATTGTTATACCGATTGTTTATTGATTGTTTCAAAAGCGTCTTCCTTACCGTCTTTAATCGTGCGATTAAATGTGCATCCAAATGTGCATCTAATCGATTTTCGTCAATTTCACGAGAAAACAAATACAACTCGTCGGTAAATTCAGACGCGAGCGAGGCGCACGTCTTTTTCTCTCGTAAGATCTCTTAAAAGTTCGTTGGAAAGCAAAGAGTCACTGACGTTGCTCCTTTTTATTCAATTCCATGGATATATCTGTGTATATGTGATATTATTTATGACAATATGTGTTTATAGGTGTATAAGTGTGTATCTTCAATTTATAACAAAAAAAGTAATATATATGTATCACTCTCTCTCTCTCTCTCTCTCTCTCTCTCTTTTTCTGTATCTCTCACTGGACGATAATATTCTCTTTGTGTCGGTTAGTCGAGTCTTTCCCTCGTTCACCAACTTTTTTCGCATCCCTTTGTGTGTAACGTAAGAGAAAGAAAAAGAAAAAAGCAAACAAAAGGAAGAGAAAAGAATGACGAAAATTCTGTATGCAACGGTGTGAATGTAAAAAGTGCACAAAAACAATGAAATTTTCATCCGTTTCGTGCGAATGTCAGTGTCGAAAGATCGTACTGGAATCGCAAATTTTTTTCGCAAACGAAAAAAAAAACGCCATGAAAATCATTGTGAAAACGAGAAAAAATCATCGTCACGTTGGTGTTATCGTCGCTCTTGGCTTTTGCGCTTGATGGCCGCGGATGTTGCTCCTTTTCCCACACTTTGAAACTCAATATGCACCCTCTGGACGTAAAACACGACACGCACCTCCTCCGTTTTTACGGATTTTTCTGTTGCCAAAGAATGAAAAAAGAAGAAACCAAAAAAAGAAACGAGTGTTTTTTTCAGAGACGGTCAATGGCGGCGAAATTCGAAGCCGAAAGTGTGACAAATCTCCGCACCGTCGATCTTCGTGGGAATTCCATAATTAGCGCGTACTTTTTATCAAATGTTTTTCACGGACGTTGCAATCGTCCATTGAATCACCGAGGATGTACGGCTTGCGTTATTTCAGCAATAATTCAATCGCGTTTCGCGACAAAATCGACCGAAATTTGCAAAATTCTAATGCATTGATAAAAACGAAAGAATCAATTATTGATTATTTTTTCGAATAACGTACATTCTCGGAGAGATGGTTTTTTTTTTTCCTCTCTGTATTTAAGACGGTGCAAGCGCGTACGATTTTCTTCGACGTCCAACGAGTACGTCGTTGGAGATTGTTGCTATTTTTTCCCATTTTTTTTAGCGACGATCAACGTCGATAATATTGATTGATCATTGATGCAGGGACGGGTCGGGGCTCGCCTCTCGACCAATATTTTCGCCCAAGTTTGTATATATGTGTCTTTCGACGAATTTTCCACGATTTTTTTCTTCGTTTTTAATCGCATGTTCGTCATCGGAATGAGCAATTTTAGATGCACGATTTTTTTCGCATGCGCTTTAATCGAGAGAAAAAAAAACAAGAATATCTACATCGAGCCTGTGTGTTCTGACGAACGACGACTGCGATCATTGTTATCCAATGGTTTTTATCCTCTCTGTGTGTACGTAAATTAATTTCCGATACTCGTGACACTGAAACACCGACACTTTTATACTCTCACCGGAAGTAGGCGACTTTTCGTTCTCGCGAAACAAACAAAAAAAACGAGCGATTTTTCTCGTCCCGAACCTTCGTCGAGTCGAGAGCGACGTCGTCGGCGTTGGCTCGGAAAATCGTCAAGTCCCCTCGATCGTCGTGAATTTAATTTTTTCCTCCCATTTTCTCGATCTCGCGAATTTCACACCGGACGTGACCCAAATTGGGATGCTGATGATTCGGAGATGAAATTCCGAGTCGAAGAGTCTTTGAGGACTTTTTGACTCGGAGAGGCTTCCTCTCCGACTCGTGGGGTTTTTTGTCCGATTTGACATTCGCGATCGAGATTTGGCTCGCTCGGTCCCGCAGCATCCTTCGAGACGTTGAAACATCGATTATCCAGCGTTTCCTTTTCTCAGTTTTGGTTCTCTTTGTTTCTTCCCTCTTTTTCTCACCCCCCTCTTTCTGAAAATCTTGGTTCGATTGGCTTCGTTTCTTTTCGTCGAGCTCGAGAAAAAACCGAAAATTTCTCCCAACGAACGCTCGACTCGTGTTTTTCATGCTTCTATTCGTGTGTGTTTACTCTCGTTTGTTCGCTCCGTCCGACGAAAAAACCGACAGTTGGTCACCGAGTCGAAGAATGGCGGGCGAGGGTGGACAATTGAGCGAATTCATAGACGGCCTTGGACCTGGACAGCTGGTGGGACGACAGGTGCTCGGGGCATCCTCGTTGGGCGACGTGCAACTCGCTCTTAAACACACCAAAGGCTATCTCGAGGTCGAGGTCGTGAGGGCCAGAGATTTGCAGGCCAAACAGGGCAGCAAAATTTTGCCAGGTTCGTCTCTAATCGTTTCAAGGACGTTCGGACACTCGACGATGCCGCTAAAGCGCTAAAAAAATCGATCGCGTGCTATGGAATTTCTCGAAACTCGTTTGATATCGTTGCTGCTCGAATGACCTTCGAACGACTAATGTCACGTGATTTTTCAGCGCCCTACGTCAAAGTTTACCTGGTGAACGGCAAAAAGTGCATAGAGAAAGCGAAAACGACAACGGCGAGGCAAACTTTGGATCCTTTTTATCAGCAGCCACTGGAATTTCGGCAAAACTTTCAAGGCTGCATACTGCAGGTTCGTTGGTGAAGTTTTAATAATGTGAAGTGAATAATCGGGGGAAAAACAGGGTTTTGCACGTTTGACCTTGAATTATCGATGTGATCGGTATTTTTGAGAACGTTTCGTCCGACGATTTTTCAGGTGACGGTTTGGGGTGACTACGGTCGGTTGGAGGGTAAAAAAGTGTTCATGGGCGTCGCACAGATCATGCTGGACGATCTGAACCTCAACGAGATGGTCTTCGGATGGTACAAGCTCTTTGGCACAACGTCCCTGGTCAGTGGTCCTCCTTCCCTCATCTTATCGCGACGCTTCTCAGCCGCGTCTCTAGATTCCCTCAGATTCCAATAGATTGCAAAAAAAAAAGAAAAACAACGTCCAAAGTCGAGAAAAACAAACAGACATTTCGCCTCTTTTTTTTTTCATCTCATTCGAAAGATCAAACCAGCGACAAAGAGATGTTTATTCGAGAGGCTTTCTCGTCTCCAAAGTTTGACAATAATTTCGTCGATTCAAAACGCACTTTATCCAGCATTTTTACCGATTGTCATTTGAAGAAAAAACCAAACAGAAACGAAAAGAGCGAGAAAAATCGTCACGCTTCGAAAATCTCGTCGAAAAAAAAAAAAGAATCGTTCGAAAGCCGATTTTTTCACCGCGTACCGATAGTGCGCGCGACGTCGAAATTTCCAGCGCGACGTCGGCAAAGTGACTTTCAAAACACTTTTTCGATTTTCATCGCGCGAAAAAAAACGTCCAAAGATTTTGTCGAAATCAGACGGGAAAATCGAATTTTTTCACAATATTTGACGGCTCTGAATACGGTCGTTTTCGGGAGGGGAAAAAAACAAAGAGTGTGTGAAATGAGAACCGAACGAGAGCCGTACTCGGTGACGATCCACGAGGGTGAATCGGTCGAAAGAACATTTATGAAAAAAAAAGACGAAAAAAACAAAAAAAAAGCAAAATTGGCTAGCACATCGATACGCGAATCATGAGGTCGAGAGCTGCTATAGTCTGTCGCGTAGACTAGCTGTAGACGTAGCGGCGATGTGTTTCCGGAGCGCCACATAGCTTTTAGGTACGCACTGAGATCAAGGCATCGTACGTAATGATTTTGTTTCCATTGAATTTTCTTTTTTTTTCTTCCTCTTCAATTTCTCTCATTCAACGAAGATTTCACTTTGGCACGCGGGCAAAAAAAAGTGTCGCTCCAATTTTGCAAAACGAGAAAAAAAAATCGCTTCCTAGCCTAAGCGAGCTCGAGCCAAGAGCGTTGATTCGCGAGATGAATCTCGATGCTGGCTCTGTCGACGATTTCGTCAAAGTACCAACGTGAAATCACGTGGATTCTACGTTCACCAAATTTTCTCTATCTCGTCGGTATGATCTTGGACTCTTCCTCGATAAAACGCTTGAAAGTAACTCGCCATTTCCACTCGATGATGAGCAGCATTTCGTTATCATTTTTCACCCCTCTTTTTTGCCTCATTATCTTCTCTCGATATCTCCCATTGTCACCGCAACGACGTTTGTCCCCTCGTAGAACCAAAAAGAAAAGCAACTGTGTGATGAGCCATATTCGCGATCGAGGTATCCACGTTTATTTTGCTCTTTTCGCACAGCGAAGGTGAGTGAGTTCATGCCGTATTCGGAGAGTCTTTAGCGAGTCGCAAAAAAAAAAAAAAAAAATCGAAACCCACCCCGTATGCGAGTGTTTCGTTTCGTTCGTTTTTGATACTCGGTGTTTTTCAAAATTCTACCGTTTCCCGCATGTCGCAAATACATTTTTCTCTACAAAAAAATCAAAAAAAAAAAAAACAAAAAAACAAAATTACTCGCTTCCATCGTGACTAATCAGTTTTTTTTCTCTCTTTTTCCTCTCCACGTCACGTTTCACAGTGAAATCAATGGAGTTCGAGTGAAGAATCGCGGACCGACATAAACTCGAACGTGCTGCGTCGGAACGTTGAACTTTGGCGTACCTGACGGACGCTGGATTGCGGACGATTTTAACGAAGTTGGTGAATTTTGTCGTGAACGAGTGCGCGTTCGTGTTTCATCGACGCAACGGCGGCGAGGAATTTTCGGAAAATCCGAGCGAGGATCCTCGCTTGGGAAACCGCGAGGGAAAAAAAAAAAAAAAAAAACGCGCGCTCCGTCTCGAGAACGCGTCGACGAATTTCGGTGACGAAAAAAAAGAAAAGAAAAAGAATGAAATAAAAATAAAACAAACTATAAATATATACATATATACATAGACATATAGATTATAAAAAAAAGAAGAAAAAATAACAACAACACGAGACGTTACTATATTTGTATATAATATATCGGACACGCCGCGTGCGAGGGTTTTTAACGAAAATCTATACAACTTGTGTTCGTCCATCGAAATTATCGGATGGATGGAAAAATATGAATAAACAATTTCACGACGAAATGCGACGAGTTTTTCGTTCGTTTTTTTTTCTTTTTTCTTTGTTTTCGGAGATTTTCGTCGCATCGTCGAATTTCGTCTTCGTCTCGTCGATCGAAATCGCGCGAGCGAATTAACGAGGCTGAGAGACTCGCGTCGATGCGTTTATTGTAAATAATTGTACAACTTTAATGGCGATTGGGAGTGGGCGCGGATAACGAACGGCGCTGACGAGCGGCACGAGAGAAAGTGCCCCGAGCTTCGAAATATACGAGTCGAAAAAAAAAAAACGCAAAAAAAAAGCGGAAAAATCATGGAATTTTGTTTTTTCTCGTTTTTCCATAATCGATTTCCGATTTTCGACGCGCAATTTTTCGATCCGCGCAGACGCGTTTGGCGACGATGATTCGGTGAAAGTAAAAAAAAAAAAAACGATTAATTACAGGGGCCCGTGAAATTTCACCGCTTTCGTTCTCGAAAATTCGGAAAATCCGAAGATAACGGAGATTCTCCGTTCTCCGTACTTGAATCGGGAAAAAAAAGCGACTATAATCTCCTCGAAACGAGCGCGCAGATTTTTGAGATTTTTTTCATTCCGACGTTGTTGATTTTTCATTTTTTTTGCTTTTTTTTTGCTTTTTTTTCTTTTTCATAAACAAAGTAGGAAAAAGAGTATCGATCAGTGGCGATTTCTCTCGCCGACGAACCTCGTACGTGATAATTAGGAACTAACGAATTTTTGCATCGCGAATTAACGGAAGAAAAAAACAAAAAACAAAAAAAAAAAAATCCGACGGACCATTAAAGTGGGGGTGTCACGTGACGATGGAGTTTCGCGCAAATCGCGAGTGGCGAGGGAGACAAAATAAATAAAAGCCAAGATTTATCGCGGACGGCGAGACGCGCGCGCACCGACGATATTTCGAAAAATTTTCTCAAGAAAAGCAAAATCTCCGGGGGGACGGCAAAAACGTCCTCGAGGAAGAAGACGGTGGGAGGGGGGAGGGGAGAAAAAAAACATGCGCACTTTGCCGGAGAATCAACGGGCGAGCCGGGGGTTAACTTTTTCCAAAGTATTTAAGGGATGAACGAGAGAAGAAAAGAGGGGGGGGGGGGGCGGTGGTGGGCAACGGTGGGAAATCTCATCATATCTTAATAGCTGCTTAAATAATTATCGAAACCAAAGAGAAAACAAAAAAAAAACATGGGACACGGAAGAAAAAAACGAAATAACGATAAAAATATTCAAACGACGAAACCGAAAAAAAAAAAATAAATAAATAAAACAACAAAGGAGGATTTTTTACTCGTGGAAATAACGATCGTAGAATCTTAACGAGATGTATACCGAGAGAATAAATGAAAAAAAAAAATAATAATAAATAAATAAATGACGAAATAAAACGGAAACATGTAAGTATTGTGAAAATTACTGTAAGGTGATTTGTAAGTAAATTTTTGCAAGTGTACGTACGGAGTTTAGTCACAGGGGGTCATATACGAATAATAATAATAAGGAGGAGACGACGAAACGGAAGCGAAAACGTCTGGACGATTACACACGTTCGAGTTCCCCGGCGAGGACGCGCGCGAGCGTAAAATGACGCTTCAAGGGGCTACCCGGCGCGTCGAGGGAAAATACGCCTGTCCATTTTTTTCGCTGCTCCCTCGAGCGGACGAATCTCGAAACAATTTTCGTTTTTCTTAAAAAAAAAAAAAAGAATCAATTCGCCGATTTTCATTACGATCGAATAAAAAAAAATAATCACGACGATATCAACTACGGACTATTCCGCTTCTGCGCTGTTACATCGTTCCGTTTTTTTTTCTTCTAAATATCCGAAAAATTTTCAGCGAGATCACTTCCGGCATTTTTTTTTTTATTTTTATACAGCGTTTGCTCGAACAGCGAAAAAAATGAGGGGGCAAAAGCCTTTTTCCATTCGGGGCGCGCGTAACCCCTTAAGGGTGACGAAAAAGGTGTGAAAACGGAGACGAAATGGAGAACACGTGATAAAAGACTAATAAATATTCGTTCACTTCGCAATTCGCCGATCGACGCGTCGCGTTTCATCTGGAAAACTTTGTCTTCCCCCCCCCCCCCCCTCCCCCCCGTCCCGCATCCTCGAGGAACACACTCGGAGGGAAAATTAAAACGCAAACTCCAGTAGAAAAATACCCGAGAAAGTGTCCCGCAAAGACGAGATTGGGGAAAAAAATAAAATAATAATCCAGAGATCTCGACGCCTCGCTGTGTTACAACGCTTGAAATATCATTGAAAAAAAAAAATAAAAAAATAAATGAGGAAAAAAAAGACGAAAAAAAAACGTACCGCGTATCTCGTCGAAACTCGGTACTTTGCGACAATTACGAGAGGAACGGAAGAAAAGGAAAAGAACGAACGAACGAAAGAATTTCCATAAAGTTTGAACGAAACAACCCCCCCCCCCCTGCCCCTCGTTTATGAAAATTTCCGTGCCCTAATTACTACAACACTGTCAGAATGCGATAGAAAAAGAAGCGAGAGTCGTCGATGACGAGGAGAAATGACGAAATCGAGCGAGAAAATTCAAGCGGGTGAGAAAAAGTGAGAAGAGTTTCGATAAAACGTGGAAGAATTTTGGAAACGAATAAACGGCGAAATTTTCGAAATTAGCGGCGAGACGAGGGTGATGTGAGCTGGAGAGGTCTCGTTTTTGTATTTTCGTCGCGTTTCACTCTCGTCGAATCGAAAAAAAAGGTGACGAGGGTAAAAAAAAGAAATTCTCAAACTTTGCCTTGCCGATTTGTAAATAAGCATGCTCAATTTTAGAATCGAAAAAAACACACACACACACACACACTCGCGCGAACGAGAGACAAAGAGAAATGCGAAAAAGTGAGGAAAAAAAAAGAAACACCGAAAATTGTGAAAATAACGCGAATATACCGGAAACGAGGGCAAACGCGATTACCGTCTGAATTTGTATTTGCAATTACTCGACACGATTGTGCGAACCGAGAGAACAAAAAATGACGCGAATGTATTGAGAAAAGATTGCGTGTAGGACGAAAAAAAAAAGAAACGATTTTTCGATCAAACGATTAATTCGTCATTGTTGGGATTATCAATTTTCTTCATTATCGAATAATAAAAAATCATGAAGATGGTTTCAACGACAGATCGTTCGAATTAAATCGCATTCACTCAATTTGCCATCTCGAGCGTTGGAATTTACACGGTTACGTTTTTTTTCCGAATAATTCAGTAACAGGAAATTCCCTCGATATTGATACGAATATTAACGAGAGGCGGAAGAATTAAAATGAAAAAAAAAAAAATCAAATCCGAATGAAAAAAGAAACTTTGTTTTTCTTGGCAAACTCTAATAATCACAGTGGGGGTCAAAAACGTGAAAATCGAAAAAAGAGTTCGAACGAGATTATTCGCGACTTTGTACGTTTCTAATTTGTCAAAAAACGAGAGAGTGCGTTCGTGTGTGGGTGGTCGGAAAAATCGAGTGAGTGACGAAAAATAAATGATCGTGTTTTATCGTGCAGGTGCGTGTGTGATGCGAAAGAACAAAGAGACGAGGAAAAGAGGAGAGAGGAGGAAAAAAAAATGATGAAAAAGACGAGCGTTGCGCGCATCTCCCAGGTCGGCAAAAGAATATCTATTTACGAGCAGCTCTGAGCAATGACCCCATTCTTTGTTTCTTTGCTCCTCGACGTTTCTATTCCCACTCATCTTAAAATCTCAGCCGAGTTTGACCCCGACTCTCCGAGGAATCGTCGATAATCATCGATTAATCCGACGCGCACAAAATAATTTCGACAATGAAATAAATTCATTCTCTATTTATTTTTGACCTTCAAACGAGCCAATCTCCTTGGACAATTGAAAAAAAAAAAACAGAGATTTCAACGACAAGGAAGTAAAGATTGGAGTCATTTTCCATCGGCTGCCTCATTGGACGATGGTGTCAGGGAGAATCAGCGTGGAAACCGAAGGTTCAACCAAAGTATGAACAAAAAACACGAAACACTCGCGGTCGAGTCACGATGGCATCGATCCGACGTTTGTGTGAAGAATGAAAAAAAAAAAATTACACAATAATAGGGAACAAAAGACGTGTTTTTTTCCTTCTTCGAGACTGTATATTAGAGTGACCCATTTTGACCGACTATTTTTTGTTTGATTTTTTTTCAAATTTCGTAAAAAAAATGTCAGTTTTTTTCGTATCCGACGAGCTCTGGACAAAGGTTCGAGGGATTTGACCTTTTTTTCGGGGTCCCTCGAGCGAGTCCTGAAAAATTTGTGATCTCTCGAGACTTTTTTCAGGGCTCTTCGGATGCAAAAAACTAACGTTTTTTCGTACGAGACTCGAATCCAAAAATAGTCGGTCAAAATGGGTCACCCTACTGTATATATATATATATATATATATTATATTGTATGCTCGAGCGATAAATGCCTCGCGCGAACGATCGACTTGTCGTAACTTATGTAATAGTGTATTGAAAAATAATAGCGTTGATAATAAGATCGAAACTTACGGAAAATACGATTATGACGAGAAAAAAGATAAAAATACGTATATGATAATTCGCCCTCGGCTTCCCGATGGCTCCTCGTGGCACGATTTATTATAAAGAACGAAAAAAGCAAAAAAAAAACAAACAAGACACACACCTTAGTGACTGTATCCAGTATATAATAATACCACATAAAAGATACCCCCGATGCCAGACATGGCGTGTGACAATAAAGTGATTCCATGATATCGCTCCGATGCCTTCACTTTTTGCCTGTGGTTTTCAAAGTTTTTCTTTTCTCAAGGAACCAGCGCACACTGTCTCAGCAACGAATAACGCCGAATTTCAACGCCGATTGCTTTTTTCCGAAAAAAAGCTATCGGATTATACGCAAGCAGTCTGGTAATTTGAAATTGTAACAATTCGACAATTCGATCGCGTTATCAGCGGAGGATATGTCGGTTTATCGACCGAGAAAGTTTCCTTCTTTGCCCGCCTCGCGGCGTTGGTAATGGTGGCAGCGCTCGGTAGTGTCGAGCGCCGGCCGAAGATGGCGCCACCCGTCTATGACGCCACACGAACGTTGAAAAACAAACTTTAAATTCATTATCTCGTTTCCCACGCGATCGTAATTGTCTTTACACACCCTCCCTCGGTTATTTTGACTCCCAATTCCATGGAAAATACTTGATGAATTAACAAAAAATGTCCACATTCGAATTGCGTTGAAAAAATATCGAAACGAAAGCTGACGCGAATTTTCATCGAAATGAGCAAAGATATTCACCGTGCATTACGAACGCATTGTAGGTTATGGCGTCGCGGGTCAATTTACTTTAAATTAATTCGATCGCGCGATGAAAAGAAAAATCCGTCTGATCTCGTCATGAGTCACGCAGTCGGTGAAAGAGCTTGGTTAAATACACGTTTTACATGCGCGGTGTACGCACATATATTATACATAGCGATGAGGGAAAAGAAAGAGAAGGTTAATTCATGCGCGAAAACGTAATAAAAAACGACTTACACGTCGAGGTCTCGTCGAGGCAGCGAGGGCGATTTTGCGCGTACGTATACATGTATCAGCGAGCACAGCCACCCCTTTTTAGGTGTCGCGGACTAAAAGTTTAATCAAAGTCAGATTAGCTCGGGGGGTCCCGGGAGGCAAAATAGCGGACAGGCAACTTTCTTCCTCTTCTTTCACGTCGCAGTGCGCTCTCTCTCCCTCGCACATTCGCGCGACGCTCCTCTGCAGGATGCTACACCGACACAACCCCACCAGCGAGAGAGAGAGAGACTTTTATTAAACGAGAGTTCATTAGAGATCTTCTCTCCCTCGCCATGTACAACACACTTTATACATTATACACACGCCTAAATTTCCCTCCAAAGTTTGTTTTCGTCAAACTCACTCTTAACGACGCGTACTTCCTCAGTGTCTCGCGAGTGTCAACTGAAGGTGGTCGCTCAATTTGCAAAACAAAAGACAAACAAGACGCGGAGAGTGCTGCCAACTTTGGCGCGATCCTTGCGGCAGTTTTTCGAAACACCGTGATAAACCATCGAAAATGCGATCGAAGACCAGATAAATCTTTATTTTGCTCTCCCTCGTCATAAATGACAAAGTTTTTGTGTCTACATCCTTCATGACACGTTATTTTATTATTTTTTCGTGAAAATTCGAATATATCGTAATGTTTGAGTACCGATAAAATGCAATTAATGTTTGACGAACTAAGAGACCATATACATGTATGTTTGCTTGTATACATATATATACATTGTCTGACGGTGTACGTGGGAGAAAGATTCGCTCTCCAACCCCTGTTGGCTTAACGCTAATGAATCTGATTTGCATCAGATCCCAACTGATTTATATGTATTTATCTTCTCCCCAAATTCCCTCATCTCGTCTTCTCGATTTCCCGCGCCTCATTGATGAATTATTTACTGCCTAAATCCAACCGACGTCTCACGTGTGACTCGCACTTGATATATAAGTATGTACACAAGCTTATATACATTTATATTCATATGGAAAATCCTTGCGAAAATTCCGGACTCTGATGCAATTTTCGACGATTATTTTCAATCTCATGTCTCCTTGTGGGAAAAGATTTTATTCATTCGGCCGAATTGACAAAATGGCGCGAAACAATTTGAAAAATGAGTCAAGGGCGATCCTTCGACTCTCGATAAAAATCTGTATTTGGACGTGAAAGTGACGATTCGTCGCCAAAGAGCGAAGGGTGTGAAAATCAACGTTAAATCCCTTTGTCAGAGACCGAGAGAGATGTTTTTTTTTTTTTCAAGCCAACGTTTCGATATTTTCATTTCTTCCCGAGTGACTGGAGCTCGGGAAGGCGATTTGCGAGAATTGATAAAAATGCGTCTTTTCCCGATGGCAGGTGTTTTTCTTTTTTGTTGTCACGCCGGACGTCAAGAGTGAGACATCGGTCCTTTTTTTTTCATTTCGTTCTTCGATTTTTTCATCGCGTTAGAATTCGCTCGACGCGTCTCCCCGTTGATCCCCGATAGATCAGGATCGAGGCGCGTACAGGAGAGAGGAAAATAAAAGATTTTTCATCCGACGTGCGTATACCCACGAGAAATCATCTCTTCGTACGTGGGGGCGTGGTGCAGCCTCCGGCAACACTCGTCGTCGCCGTTACACCGCTCCGCCTTCCACTTGTTCAAAGCTGTATTTTGCGTCGACACGCATATGTACATTATCTTTTTTTTTTTTTTTTTTTTTTCAAACACATTTATACAGTGAAACGACGGAGAGTATTTCATAGCCAATTCCTCCCGTGAATGAGAGTTTCTTTAAAAGCAACAAAAATATTTTTCTCGCGCGACGCGATTCATTTTTAATTCCGATAAAAAAAAAAATTGGCGGTTCGAATTGTTTTCTCCCATCTTTGTCACTGTATTTGTAATTCATCCCTCTGACGATTATCAACGTGTTATGAACGTTGCTACAAGTATCGCTACTTTTCTGATTATACTCGCGTGAAAAAATGAAATGAAAATTTCTGTGAAAAAATGGGAGAAAATGCAATTAAAAGCAAACCACTCCAAATCTAAATATACATAATTACTCTAATAAATATATCAATTGCAATAATTGACGGAGTAGTTTATCGTGGTTTAAATAATTATATTAAATTCTTGATGGAAATATTATTGATTTTCAAACCCCGCGAGGGGGGTGCGATTTTTTTTTCGTGAGTGATCGAGTTTTGGGTCTTTTGTTTTTGTTTTTTTTTTGTCAATGGCGCTTTTCGATCCATACAGCATATTATATAAATGGCATTGTGTAAACACGAATATATTCGCGAAAACGCACGTCGTTCGGGTTTCCAGCCGGTCGTAGATCATCGTTTCATCTCGAATGTAACCCTACGTGTAGACTTTTAATATAAGCGCGCTCCGCTGCTGCTGCAGGGGCTCGCGTGTGATGCTGCGAGAATATATACGACGTTAATGGATCATACACAAAAGCCTTCATCTCGGATCGAGACACGTGCGCCATCTATACCCCTCGGAAAAAATGGAAAATTAAATAATACCGTTCCAACTGAAAAACAAACGTAATTCACGCGATTCGATGATGGCGACTAAAGTTACCACTTTTTGTCCCTCACCGCACAAAACCACAGATTTATCTCGGCCCTCCCTCTCTCTCTCTCTCTCTCTCTCTCTCTCTGTGTCAATGTTTTTAACTCGTAACGGAAGCGACACTCGTGTTTGTTCAGGATCGGCACGCGTCCCTTGTTCATCCCCATCCTTGACTCCCAGGATTCCATGTTGCTCTTGAGGATCATCGCAGTCCTCGTGTATATATCCGAGCTCGACTTCTCTCCAGGAGGGAAGCCCGTTTCCGGTGTTTTTCTTCGAACAAAACAGGCTTAATTGGCTGTGAATTTCGCGATGCCAAAACAGCGAAATTAGGGGTAGTTTTTCCCGTTTTCATGCGCTTTAATCGCGAGCTTTTCGATTTTTTGAATTTTACCCCCTGTAATCAGAGGTTTCGTCGATTCGAGTTACAAAAAAAACTCGTCGTAAGAATAAAACTTTTTCTTTTTTTTTAATTTTGAATTATTTTCGTGTCTTGCTCGTGCGACGATCAAGCTGTCACGTTTTTGGGGCTTATGCATTCCGACGATCATACAGGGATGATGGAAAAATGTCAATGTTCCTGCAGCATCCGTGTACGAACGCGCGTGTCTGTTTATTTTTCGTAAAAAAAAATCGCTGCATGAATGCGATTTTTCGTTCGTTTTTTTTTCCTTCCTCTATTTTATCGAGTATCAACCTCTCTCGCGGACAATACCCGGCTAACTAGGCGTAGTAGGTTTTTCGTGAGTTTTTGAAGAGGGTCACCGCACGTTTGAGGGGTCTCTCATCGTCAGGTATATTTTATCATATATATATACATACACACACATTATATACTCGGAATTACAAGCCCGAAACTTGTATGTGAAATCTCTTAAAGGCAATGGATTATGAGTACATAAATTGTACACGAGAGATGCACATCACTGTGAATTTTCAAGGAGCAGCAGCATCCCATCCCATCATCTCCGTAGAAGCGCCATCTACACAGCGCAGCATCCCTCATACACGAATGCAAGTGTCAAAAGTGACGAGCTTTTCTTCTCTTTCCCTTGACACACTTTTCCACGAGAAAATAAGGGTGGGAACGGCGAGAGAGAGAGAGAGAAAAAAGTCAAGAACACTCGAGGAGAGTCTTCGAAAAAACTACGAAACTTTGATTTTTTTTCTGATTTTATTTCGTATTAGGAAGTTTGAAGGGTACTCGAATGATGATTGAAAAATGGAATATTTATGTCCGAGACCGATATATCGATGCCGAAATTTGTTGATTGGTCCTTTCGAGACCAAAATCAGAGAGAGAGAAGATCATTGACGATACCACGGTGCGAAACTCGACTGTTTCCCTCTTGCGTATACAAAAACGAGATTATTTTCGGTATTTTGCTCGAGCTCGGTTTCGCTCGATCTAGGATCAGGGTTAAAACCATCGTTGGGTTAACAAGAGAAAAAAACGAAGTGAGAGGGAAGAAAAAAGGTTCCATCCTCCGCGGCGAAAATCCTCTCTTGTTCGCGCGGTGTGACGCGGATACAAGGCGAAAATGTAAAGAAAAGATCCGAGCGAGATACCGAAAGAGAGATGAGAGCGAGAGGAAAAGAGGGATTCCACGGGTTTTACTCCCTTCTCCATCTTTTTCTCAACGCTGAGCGGAGAGCGTGCACTCTCAGTGACACGGGAGAGTCGCCAAATCTCTCGCGACAGATTTGTTTGCCATTTTCACGAGGATTACCGGTTTTCGTGATTATCGGATTTCCCCCCTGTTTTCTCTCGATCCTTCGCTTCCTCCGACAGCTCGAGAGAGGTCCGATCCACTCCCGCTGGCGCTGTAATAAACACGGCAGCTCGGAGCACTCTTTTCTCTCGATGTCTTTGATTTTTTCCCAACTTACTTGCCTACCAAAAATAACGAGAGAAAAGAAAGCGAATCGTCGATTGTAAATTAATAATTACCCGACATTTCTCTAAACTCGTTTCACCCCCAGAAGCTCGGGTCTCGATTTTTTGTTAATTTTAAAGTCGGGAAAGAAAAAAGAACGACGATTGTACGATGATTGTTGGTTAATGTTACTCCAAATTGAGAAAAAACGAAGATGCTGCGACGTATTTGTTTGAACTTCAAATTTTCATACGCGCAGAAGGGAATTCTTTTCCGCGTGCACGAGCACACGCTTCCTCATGTTGTTTTCCACCTTGGCTATACCCTCTCGCCTCATTTCCTCCACCTCGAGGTCCAGTTTCTCAAAGGTAAAATCCAGCTCGACGATTTCGTACACGGACCGCTCGTGTCTCGTATCTTCACGGGATCTCCCGTGTTTTACAAGCCGGCTGCTGTGTGCATATCGCGGGTCCATTCCTCTCGCCATTGTTGGTCCTTTTGTACACCCGCATGAGTCGCTCGAGTGCTTTTGAGTGCTTGACTCCTCATCTCCGCGCGCGCGCCCTCTGGATGCTTCTTCTCATCCCTCTCCCGCAACCTCTTCCCTGCTTCGTCTCTCCTTTTCTCTCGCGCTCTCCTGCTCCTTTATCGGCACTCGCCCCTTGTATATTTCCCATCGTGCTGGAAAAAGAATCTTTCTATGGGGCATACAGCAGCCACGAGCTTCTTTCTTTTCACCCCCGCAAGCGTCATTTACCCTCTTCTTCGTGCGTTATTATTTTTCACTCCCGCAGCATCTTTGTCTTCATCGCGTTCTCGCGCTTCTTTTCACATTTTTCTCCGTCCGGTGCGTACACGCCCTGGCCCACCTCGGCAATGTCGGCTTAGCTTTCCCGGATTATAGGGATCTTCTTTTTATTCCCTCCGCCCTGTGCGCCCTTTCTCCCTTCGGCGTTTCGATAAAGCCGCGTGTACACACATCTCATTTCAATACAAACTTTGCCAACCCCTGAATCTCATCGTGGCTGTTTTTTTTTGCGCTATTTACCCACAATGCCCGACTGTTCTATGAAGATCGGTAATGATCGGCAGAGAAATTAACGAAGCACGTCCCAACGTCAGATTCCTATTTGCGTATTTATTCAGCCGTGATTCCCGAATGATAGACTCCGAGGGGTCCATCGAGGATCCACGGAAGATGAAGGTGAACATTCCTCGACGTTTCCGAGGGTTAAACTCTGAAACCCCACATTTGGATGTAAGGATTCCAAAAAAATCGAACATCGACATCCTTAGGGATATCATATGGATTCCCATGGGGTGGGAAGTCTCCCTCAACGAGCTTCGGAACCCCAAGAAGCTTCCCAAGGGTTCCATCGAGGATCCACGAAAGATGAAGGTGACATTCCTCGACGTTTCCGAGGGTTAAACTCTGAAACCCCACGTTTGGATGTAAGGATTCCAAAAACGTTGAACATCGACATCCTTAGGGATTTCATATGGATTCCCATGGGGTGGGAAATCCCCCTCGACGAGCTTCGAAACCCCAAGAAGCTTCCCAAGGGTTCCATCGAGGATCCACGAAAGATGAAGGTGACATTCCTCGACGTTTCCGAGGGTTAAACTCTGAAACCCCACGTTTGGATGTAAGGATTCCAAAAACATCGAACATCGACATCCTTAGGGATATCATATGGATTCCCATGGGGTGGGAATTCCCCCTCGACGAGCTTCGGAACCCCAAGAAGCTTCCCAAGGGTTCTATCGAGGATCCACGAAAGATGAAGGTGACATTCCTCGACGTTTCCGAGGGTTAAACTCTGAAACCCCACGTTTGGATGTAAGGATTCCAAAAAAATCGAACATCGACATCCTTAGGGATATCATATGGATTCCCATGGGGTGGGAATTCCCCCTCGACGAGCTTCGGAACCCCAAGAAGCTTCCCAAGGGTTCTATCGAGGATCCACGAAAGATGAAGGTGACATTCCTCGACGTTTCCGAGGGTTAAACTCTGAAACCCCACGTTTGGATGTAAGGATTCCAAAAAAATCGAACATCGACATCCTTAGGGATATCATATGGATTCCCATGGGGTGGGAATTCCCCCTCGACGAGCTTCGGAACCCCAAGAAGCTTCCCAAGGGTTCTATCGAGGATCCACGAAAGATGAAGGTGACATTCCTCGACGTTTCCGAGGGTTAAACTCTGAAACCCCACGTTTGGATGTAAGGATTCCAAAAAAATCGAACATCGACATCCTTAGGGATATCATATGGATTCCCATGGGGTGGGAATTCCCCCTCGACGAGCTTCGGAACCCCAAGAAGCTTCCCAAGGGTTCTATCGAGGATCCACGAAAGATGAAGGTGACATTCCTCGACGTTTCCGAGGGTTAAACTCTGAAACCCCACGTTTGGATGTAAGGATTCCAAAAAAATCGAACATCGACATCCTTAGGGATATCATATGGATTCCCATGGGGTGGGAATTCCCCCTCGACGAGCTTCGGAACCCCAAGAAGCTTCCCAAGGGTTCTATCGAGGATCCACGAAAGATGAAGGTGACATTCCTCGACGTTTCCGAGGGTTAAACTCTGAAACCCCACGTTTGGATGTAAGGATTCCAAAAAAATCGAACATCGACATCCTTAGGGATATCATATGGATTCCCATGGGGTGGGAATTCCCCCTCGACGAGCTTCGGAACCCCAAGAAGCTTCCCAAGGGTTCTATCGAGGATCCACGAAAGATGAAGGTGACATTCCTCGACGTTTCCGAGGGTTAAACTCTGAAACCCCACGTTTGGATGTAAGGATTCCAAAAAAATCGAACATCGACATCCTTAGGGATATCATATGGATTCCCATGGGGTGGGAATTCCCCCTCGACGAGCTTCGGAACCCCAAGAAGCTTCCCAAGGGTTCTATCGAGGATCCACGAAAGATGAAGGTGACATTCCTCGACGTTTCCGAGGGTTAAACTCTGAAACCCCACGTTTGGATGTAAGGATTCCAAAAAAATCGAACATCGACATCCTTAGGGATATCATATGGATTCCCATGGGGTGGGAATTCCCCCTCGACGAGCTTCGGAACCCCAAGAAGCTTCCCAAGGGTTCTATCGAGGATCCACGAAAGATGAAGGTGACATTCCTCGACGTTTCCGAGGGTTAAACTCTGAAACCCCACGTTTGGTTGTAAGGATTCCAAAAACGTCGAACATCGACATCCTTAGGGATATCATATGGATTCCCATGGGGTGGGAATGCCCCCTCAACGAGCTTCGGAACCCCAAGAAGCTTCCCAAGGGTTCCATCGAGGATCCACGAAGGATGAAGGTGACATTCCTCGACGTTTCCGAGGGTTAAACTCTGAAACCCCACGTTTGGTTGTAAGGATTCCAAAAACGTCGAACATCGACATCCTTAGGGATATCATATGGATTCCCATGGGGTGGGAATGCCCCCTCGACGATCGAGAGCTAGAAAAATACTCGATAATAAATGTGTAGTATATTTATCATTTTCGTGGGTGGCGAGGAAGAAAACGAATTGGAAATTGAGCGTACCATCCAGACGCGCCTTTTGTCCGAAAAATCGATCGCGATTCCCGATCGAACAGCAAGAGAGAACGCGACGAATTTTCTTCGGGGACAACGCCAGAGACGAGAGCGAGATATACATCTCTCTCGCTTCGTCCGAAATGAAGGAGAAACGCACGACAATCGTAATTGATCGACATTAAGGGGGTACATCACCAGCAGATGTTTGAACACGCCCTTAAGCTCCCGCTGTCTCTTTCGCGAGGTTCTCCGTTCCGATGGAGCCGTCTCTCTCCTTTCCTCTCTGCCCCGCAAGAGGGCGCCTCGTACGAGCAATTTCTTACACACGCAAACACACTCGCGAATGTAAAACGATTTTTTCGTACCGCAAACCGGCGCGTTTTTCTGCATGCGAAACTGTTTTCCGTTGGCGAACGTGTGCGCGTCGGACAAGCCTTCCCAACGTGTATACAATACACGTTTTATAATAATGCAAAACGTGTTCGAGATTGAGGCTCGCGATTGTCGAGTCAACCTCGCGAGAAACGCGGGGGAGTCATTTTTCACGCCTGCAAAATGCACTCCGCGCGCACTCCGCTACACAGCTCGACTCCTGTTTTGTCCGCGGAAACGGGGGACAGACTCGGACGACTGTGGAATCGTCGAGGTAGCTCGGAAAAAAAAATTTTAAAAGAAACAAAAATTTGCAGTCAAAATATCGCATTTTCGGGTAAAAAATTTCGAGAACGACATTCGACGATGATCTTCGTCCGAGCGAGGATATCGCAACGCGGAAACCCCGCAAGATTGATGGAAACTGATTCGTCATTTTGCGTCAATTGAATTTAAAGAGATAAAAATTAGCACGATAAAAACAATAATATATACATATACGATAAATATCCCAGCGCGGTTTGAGCGACTCTCGATGAATGTTTTTTTTCTCCCCCCTCTTCCTCTGTTTCTAATAAATATTGATTGGCAACGTGTCGAGAAATTCAGGATCGATCGTTTT